>JAMKCH010039882.1:0-14091 GCA_023653785.1 Ophioderma brevispina
TAACAACGGGAGTAAGTCATATACCATGCAAAAGCAGACAATGATGCTATATGGAATTAATAATTAGGAGGCACAAAAGTTAAAGAACGAGCGGGGGAATAAAACAAGCTTAATGATCAAGTAAGCTACGTGCCAAATCAAAATGAAGAAAAGCATGAATGGTCTGCTAAGAAGCAAAAAAAACAATGAGCATGGAATACATAAGTAACAGACGAGGAGAGAAACCGGGGTTAAGTAATGAGAACAAGGCAATTAAACCACACTATATATGCTTCGACAAGGGCAGGGAGGGGAATTAAAATGAATTTGTGGGACAGTTTGCAAAAAAAAAAAATTTAAAATCTGAACGTGAACTAATAAGAACTCCCAACGCATATAATCAGGGAGTTACCCACTAGATTGAGTTAAAATTTGGAGACTTTTTTCATAACCAAATTGGCAAGACTCTACACACCGCGAATTGATATAGAGTACTGCGGGCGCATCTGCAAGCCAATACACAGCACCACAGGCGAGATGTACGCGCAGCGCACGATTGTGGTGAGAGGCGAGCGTGCTTGTAAAGCAAAATTTACTATCACGCGCGGATAAAACAAAGGCGAAACATGTTAGTCCATTAGTAACGAACAAAGTATAGTAGTTATTGCTTTGAGCAGTATTAAGGGTGAATAATTTAATAGGCAATCAAACATACACAAAAAGCGACAAAAATAATTATACTGACAAAATATATGAACAAACAATAATGTGTACAGTAGTTCTCAGATATATCATGTAGGGGATGCCGATTTAAACTCACACACACATGGAGAATTACTAGTGGCCAAGCAGTAATAATGATAAAAAACGTGGAGTATTCATATAATACCATGTTAAAAGCAGACAATGATGCTATATGGAATTTTTTATAATTTGGTGAGCACAAATTTAAAGAATGAGCGGGAAATAAAAACATGAGTTAATAAGCCTGTAGGCTCAGTGGCAAATCAAGTGAAGTAAAAGCCATCATGGCCTGCTAGAAGCAAAATCTATTCACAGAAATAATAATACAGACCACGAGTAAGAGGAACAGGAGAGAAAGTAATGAATACAAGGCAAATAAACCAGACATTTATATATGATTCTTCAAGGAAGGGGGGGGAGGAATTGCAAATGAGTTTGTGGTGGAACATTATGTAATAAAATTTAAAATCTGAACGAAAATAATCAGTATCTTACAAACTGTAAATCAATGGAAAATCAAAATATTGAATTAGTAAATTAAAATTTGAGTATACTTTGTCCATCACCAAATAGGCAAGACCTGTACACCGCGAATTGTATATTATTCACGTAACCCAACAGATCTGCTCGACCTAAACGACCAAAAAAGACTGACACAAAAGGCAGAAGTATGTATGTTCTCATCCTTCTAATTTTTGTCCCCAAGGAGGATCAGAGTCACTGCACCCTGTTTTTTTTCTGTGATGCAATGTGGCAAAACACAGCACACACTAAGGATTGGACAGGTCGAATTTGTGTTAACGCAGGACCTAGAGGACATCGGCGATGCTTCTTCAACTCTTGAGAAGTACTATCACAGTCATGCTTCGAACCGCACAGTGCAAATTAACTAAAGCAGATCATGAAAATGATACTCTCATCGTTCATGGTGTAATACCAATGATTCTTGCCATTGAAAATACTATATTTGATGATGATGTTACCCTCAACAATGGCTCAGGTCAATGAAACTTACTATCAATCCTGAATAGAATCACGTGGCATTAATGAAACCACCAAACTATTGGCAAATACCTTGAAGGAAGATGAATGGGCGGAGCGACTACCAGATGGCCAATTTGTTCAAGTCAGTGCGACGGAAATGAGACCAGATAATCTTGCTATAATCTGCTGCTAGTAAAGCAATTGATCTCAGGTACATGTATTCGATGATGGCGATGTAATTGGTTAACTTGAAGAATGGTGCTAGTCGTTGCGAGGGGAGATATGAAAAATACATTGCGGTCCCAGACCTGCAAGTGTCGTCTGCCATGCAGGGTTGATGGAATGGGGCCAAAGAAGGTCACACGAGGTAACTTAACATGTCACCCTACCCCACCTCTCCTTTCCCAAGTTACATCATCAAGCCCTTACGGAACTCATACGGCATGCAATATATTAAGGGTTAACATTTTGACCACCGAAACACAGATACACGGACATACACCAGGTAAGTAATCCCTATGTGAACTTCTGCAAATCTTGCAGACGACACAAAAAACCGCAGTCTGGATATCTACCGGTACCTTAAATAACGTGATATTCCATCTTTGCTCCAATTCTTCTAAGTCAAAACCCTTCCCCTGTTTAGAGAATGTAGTCAAAGCATCCGAATGCATATTAAAGAAGTGGAAAAACTGTTGATGTGCTGACAGTTTCTAGTCTCAGAACACGATATGGATCATAAGGTTGAATATCTGCCAAAGGAGGACAAGGCCTTCCGGAAAACTGCCCAGACACCCCTTTCAATTGGACTGCCCCTCACTCGACTCACTCCAGAATACGTGTCAAGAATCTTGTTCTTAGAACCTCTCAGATGTTTACATCGGAATGATTACATAAGATCCTTGTTAGGACGACGAAAAGAGTTGATCAGTGTGTTTCTTCAAAGAATGAAAGATTCTGTGGTTTTTGTCTCCCTGATTTTGTCAAGAGGGGTGCGAACATTGGTTTGCTATCGACAACATGCTCTCCATGGAAGACAACCTACTGGGCAAAAGAACCTTCCATGGTAATGTGGTTGTCATCAATCAAGCAGGATGAGGATGGGGAGTTGATGAATGATCCCCTTGTAATACCAGAGAAGCTTTCCTCACAGGCAATCCTCTTGCATTTGAAGTGAATTTGCCCCTACAAAGCCAATCTTAAAACCCACTCCATGAGATTTGAGCTGTTGTGATGGCAAGCGAAAAGATGTCCTTATGACTTCACTCACATATGGGCACTCCACCAAACTACCTTGAAACTGATGACACACAATGAAACTACTGAATCTCAGATGGCAAAGGAACAGATGAGTAGAGTTGTGAGAGAAAACAGCAAGTGATGGTGAGTTATTCAGGTGACCATGAATCAAAATGACTATTCTGTCAGTAAAGTCAAAGAACAAATGCCTAACTGGTGTGGAGTATGAAAGAGAAGCTGTTGGATCTTCAGGATGCATTCAATAAACGAATTGGAAACATGACAGCCGGCTATGATGAATGTTGAATTGTGTTTGACCGATACATGGATCAGTCATTAAATGATAAGACTCGGCAGAAGAGAGCAACTACATCTGTGGAATATGACATCCATCCAGAAATGAAACTCACCATGCCCATAAAGGAGCTCCTATCTGCATCAACCACCAAGAAGAAGCTGACATGCATGTTGAGTCAGGGTCTTCTTGAATATTTCTCGAGGAGAGACCTTTCCTGCTAGTTGTTGTATATAATATCCTTATCAAGGGACATAACTTTGAGGAGATGGACACACACACACAAGGAATCCGATACCTTAATTACTCATCAAGTCCTTGCTTCTGCTGCTAATGGTGCCTCGCAAAAAACATGGTTTGGTCACCAGACATTGATGTCCTCCTGCTGTTGATTTAGTATCTTGTGGGTGCATTGCAGATTCAATATCTTAAGATTTTAAACCGGTAAAGGTGCAGAGAAACAAGAAATTACCATATTTGACCGAGTTAAATTGGACAACTGAAATGTCAAGGTTTGCTTGGACTGCATAACTTCTCTGGTGCTGATTGGGGATGAAAATTTGTTGGAATCAGCAAAAGGACATAGATTGGTGCCTACTTGAAGCTCGATGATTATGATCCTGCCATTACCTGTTTCAATTAACTTGGAGGCCCTATTCCTGCTATGATGATTAATGACAAGCTTCCAGCCCAGGTAAGGCGTTGGAACATTTTGTGTGTTGCGTTTATAGTTCATGAGGTCCAACAACCTTGTCATCACTCAGAGGGGAATTATTTCGTTCAAAGAACTTGGAGAGCGAGATGCTTCCTCCAACCCGTGCTGCATTGCTGCCTCATATCCTCCGTGCCAACTATATCATAATGCGGGATAAATCTTACCAGACAAATTGCCCTGAGCATCCTCCCATTGAAGAGAATGGATATTATTTAGAGAAAGGAGGGTATGTTCCAGTCAGGTGTCCTTCTCTCCCTGCCCTAAGAGCAGTAATTGAGCTGTTGAACTATAAACGCAACACACAAAATGTTCCAACACCTTACCTGGGCTGGAAGCTCACCATTAATCATCATAGCAGGAATAGGGCCTTCTCCAAGTTTCTTGAAACAGGTAATGGCAGGATCATCATCATCAAGCTTCAAGTAGGCACCAATCCATGTCTTTTTGCTGATTCCAACAAATTTCGGGGGAACGAGTTGGCGCAGCGCATCTTCCCTCGCCTTTCACCAATTAAGGTCCCGGGTTCGATCCCCGGTAGGGGCTTGTTCTCTGTGGCTTTATGTGAATTTGGTTTCTCGATCCATACTTGTTCCCGCAGGTTTTCTCTGGGTACTCCGGTTTCCCTCCTGCTTCTAAAACTTTGAGGCTGTTCTTTGCATAAATCTGTTCTGGTCTTATGGTTTCTCTGATGTGCTGAGCCGCCCTTTTAGGGTTGCCGCACAGTGCCTTGAGCACGATTACGTGGATATGTTCGCATCGCCGTTAAAAAACACCCATTTTATCAAATGGGGAGTAAGGAGGTTGCCAAGGCGATGCAGCTGCTCAAAAAATGGTTATTATACCTTGCACTCTCTCTGGAAAATGCATGGTGGGATTGTCAAAACACTATAAGAGAAGAAGATTGTTAGAGACGATGATACCGATGACTAAATCATTCCTGATTATTGGACATAAGATGGAAACAATCAGTACACATCTGGAAGAGTTCTAAATCAATGTAAGTAAAGGGACATTGTCGTACATTTGTTTGAAAATTGAAACTGCCCTGATCATTCAAAACTGATTTTAATTGTCACAAGCCAGTCCTTACATGTATGAATTGATGAACTAAAAGCGACACGGTAATTCCTCCTCTTCGACATTAATGACAATTGGAGAATATTAAACAAAAAATAAGTGCTAGATAAGTTGTATAGGCGGTCAAAATGCAAGTGCGCCCCATTGCAAGGGGGGGAAGGTGTGTGTGAAAATTTGCCCCCCAATCCATTTTCTGAAAATCAAATTGGTCCCTGTAAGAACAAAACTGCCACCAAAAAAACAAATCATTTTAGCATTAAAAATCTATGGGAATACATAACCACACCTCACGTATAAAACCCATTCTTACCCTGTGGCAGATCCAGAAGCGGAAAAACAGGGGCGCAAAGCAGAGTAAAAAAATTGTTGGTTATCAACAACACGTTGAACGTGGTTCACGTATCTTACACAGGTATTGTAGCTTAGGAGTTTCATATACTGCTCCCACTTGATTTACAACAAATCTATTCAATTAACGACGTATCTGCATGAATAAATGTGTTTGCTGAAGCATTTTAACTCTTCATTTGGCCCCTGCTCCGATTCTGGATCCGCCACTGTTTTACCAGCCTACGCCACGGTCCAATGATATAGTGTTGGTGCTGTTTTAAATCTATATACTTTGCTTCCTAATAAAATGCGTATCAAGCGTCAAAATGGGTATTATGATACATGAGTGTTGTTTTTCCTTTGCACCGAATAATTTAAATTCTATTTTAGGGCAGATCCTTTGCAAACAATATCATCTGTGCACTTCCTCATTATACTCTTCAGTGAAATCAAGTGTACACTTATATTCTGTGCTAAGTTCTCACCATTGTATTTTAGCATCAAATGAATATCTTTGACACAGTTTCTCTTTTTATTTTTTTTTTGCCTCATTAAATAAAGTCTTAAATTTTGTTACCATTTTGGCAATACTTGGATATTAAAGGTGTGTGTTATGATGTCTTTGGCGACCCCACTGATTTACCCTGCAGTAGTATCGATTTTAATGAAAGGCCGATTTTTCTCATTTGTCCTCCTGAAATTTGAGGCCCTCAAATACATTTCATTCCCGAGATATTCACAAAAAAAAGAACACCGTTTTAATGGTAACCAGCAAATATTATGCACAGTATGAATAGGGCCTCGCAATATGCATTATTGCAAATCTACCAATCCCAAAAACCGAAGTTTTTCCCACAGGAAATTGATGGGGGGTATGTGCAAGTGCCAGGATCTCATTCACGTGAGAGAAAAACCAATGGACCTAAATCGGAACAGCACCTTTAAGAGTACTGGCAAATACAAATATACACTCTGGTAGCGATTAACATTAAGGAAGCTATTATGGAAGCATGATTTTTTAATGTTTTAGCAAATCTGTTTGGTTCCTTCTAAAACGCGGTAAGGGGGTAGGGTGGTTAACTTGAATGGAAGTGCATAAGCAGTAAGTTAAAATTTGGTTCCACAAATTGTTGGTTTTATTAAAGCTTCCAAACAACTTTTCTTTCATGCTTCTGTTCGTCTTGCTTCCTTCCAGTTCTAATGATGAAACAGATGATCAAAGTTGAACACACACTACAGAAGCTCAAAATTTATTTAGGCCTATTTTGCGGAGCTACCAGAAGACTAACCCCCTACTGTAGCTTTCAATGTATTTGGCAGACGTGTGGCCTAGGTTTATGGAAACGGAGATAGGCGCCGCCCTATGAGCCATTCGGTGCAGGAAGGACTTTACTTTTCTTTTCTATTTGTGTTTTATGTCATGAACAAATTACACCATACGAATCAGGGAGTGGATAACACCTAAAATATTTTCAACTGTGTGGCAATACCAGGTGTCTAAAAAAAAACCTCAAAGCGCCCCCTATTTCACTTAGAGAAAAAAGTAAACCCTACATATTAATACACATCTGAAAAGTGCATTTCATTAGGTTTCCGACACCAAAAATATTTTTCCAAAAGAACACAACACATACTGACCGAGTTATGGCCGATTGAAATTTTGTACCACTTTTTCATTTTATCCACGGATTGTTACTGTTTTAGTTGTCTTTAGACAATACACATTCTCCAAGTTCATTAATTTGTTTATGATTTCTTTTGTTCTTGCGACAAAGGTCAGTTATGATATTGAAAAGGTTAGTTTCAATTATTAGAAATTTCAAGATCTTCTGTGTTAGTGGGTTATATCCCACTAACAAAGATTTGATCTGTGCAGCACTGCCCTGCCCCTGCTTTGGGGACATGTCTTGGCTGAAATTTCTATACCTGCAAGTGAAATGCCTACTCCAAGTTTTGTACAGGTGTAAAATACATGGGTCATTTTGAAACATTACTTGTCTCGTATGTCTAAACAGAGTGTAGTAGTTAATTTTAAGAAGGTTATCAGTATCACCAGAATTCCCTTAAAAGCTGACTCAGAAATTTTGAAATATAATTTGATTTTTATTAATAATAGGCAACTAAAACTAAAGACAGTCACCTAAAATGCTCAATTTAAAACTTTGAGATGAATCATGTTTTTCGTTTTGATGCAGTAAACATTTATGTATAGTTTAACATTGCCATAGGATACGTGTATAGCAAAAAATATGGATCTGGAATTTTAAAACAAAGATGTAATTTTCTACATGAAGGGCTTCAATTTGAGCTTAGCTATTTCACACAGTGATTAGTATATGGGCCTTTTCACAGTAAACCAACACCAGAGTGCGCGATATTTTCATCTTTGATTTTGTGAATGGTATTTGTAGCACTTGCTTGTAATTTTTATAGGAACTAGATTATTATCAGGAGAGATAGCGCTGAAATTTTCAGTCTGATAGGATGTTTTGTTTTTAATTTTATGGCCATTTACATTGTATATGCTAAAAATGACCAAAATTTGGCTTTGTCAGAATCACATGCCAAAAACAGCTATTATTGATCATCACTTTTCAAGAAAACTGGATGATAAAACCAGTGAAAATGGCTATGATACAAAGAGAAATGGTCAGAATGAACCAAAACAATAAAAGAGATTCAAGGTAAATCATCTGGAAAGATACTACAGCCTTTTTAATTTTTTTGTGATAACGGTTGTAACATGTATGTCAAACTTTTTCTGAAACTTTCAGGTCACCTCCTTCATCATTGTTCATATTGTACAATGTTTTAATAAGCTCTACATATTCCATATTTAAAGTGTTAGATACTTAAGCATTAAATGAGTAAAGGGTGTCAACTTTTTCATTTACAGCTGTTAGATTGTAACAGTTGCAAATGTATGTCAAATGTTCGTCCATTACATAATTTTATAAGTATAAGTTACAGGCACACGACAATGCTTAAAATGGTTTGTAGTAAAGAAATTAGGGTTAAAGTCATATCTTGAAAGTGTAAACCCAAACTGTTTCAGTTTCAGCATTGAAAGCACATGTTTCACAAAGTATGTCAATGTTACAACCGTTATCATGTGAATCTAAAATTGCATGCTACAGTTCAGGTAGTTATCATCCAGTGCTGTAAATGGTTTGAAAGTTTCTACTCAACCTAGAACTTCTTAGATTAAACAAAAATGTAAGTGTACATACTAACATTTGAGTGTCAGCTTTGAAAATTGTAAATAACGGTCGAACAAAGGTATGTCAAAATTTGACCGTTACTTTTCCCATAGACTTGCCGCAGGCCAATTTTAAAAGTTTCACTTAGAGTGTTGAAATTTACACAACTATCTCTCTATTACAAGTAAAATGGAATGATAGTGTTAACATTTTCAAAGCAAAGAATTATAATTGCTTCTTCCAGGCTTAAAATTGTTTGACATACATGATCATTTGGTGTTGGTTTACTGTGAAAAGGCCCATATTGGAAACGTATTATGAATATGCAAATTAAAACATGATTACTTTCAAAATTGAGGGCGCCCTCCTCGGGACATTTCTGAGTCAGCCTTTAAATTAATTCTATGCGGCATCTGTTGGATTGTTGATATCACATTAAACAGTTACAAAATATGAGCATTTTATATTGTAAATAGTATTAAAAAAAGAAACTAACATGAACATCAGCTATTGCTCATAATTTTACTGCAGTTCTCAGTTTGGCAGACCTAGAACGAGGATTACCGTCAATTTCCTCTTGACTTGCCCTCTTTAAGTCTTTACACATATCCCACTGAGTGGCCACTTTGTCATCTTTAATAGGGAAAAGTCTTTACTTGAAGCAGCTCTATTTCAGCTGATGGAAGTCTTTGTTCTTCTCGGTAACATCCCTGCCTTGCATGACTCGCCTTGAATATGCGATCCTCCATTCGCGTGGAAAAAGACAGCAACTGCCAATCTGCCACCCAGCTGCATTAAATGTTCAAACCGTTTCAGTCCAACGTTGAGCTCATTCCAGCGTTGTTGACAAATATCATCATCAAGGCAAGAAAGGTTCTTGGTTGCCCACATGAGCATGCCTGCCTAGGCCGTCCCGACTCTTGTCAGCTGCTCGATGGGTGAAAGCGGCAAGCACAAACGGTTTGAAGTTCTTTTCGTCGTCTTTATAGGCTGATGAAACTTTTCACGTATTTTACAATGGCGTTGGCAATCGTTTGGCCTTGGTTCTCACGTAGTGTGTGATATGTTGGCCAATGTCAACACATCAAGAGAATTGATAACGTCCGGGCTGCAGTTGGGTGATTGGCTATTTAAAAACACACTAAGAAAGATGCTGTGTACATTAAAGAGTAAAATTTCCAGGTTTCTGTCTTTGGTCAAAATAAGCAAAATTCAATGGCTAAAAATTGGCAATTTCATTATTACAATTATCATCAATATTTGAGGAGGTTGCAAGAGGCACTACCAAGCTAAAGGGAAGAAGTTGTATGGGTTTTGTAGACTTGGAGAAGGCATTTGATAGGAGTACGAGGAAAGTGATGAGTGGGCGAGGAAGGGAGGGATACCAGAAGTAATGGTTTAGAGCAGTGATGACTTTGTATGAAGGAACAGGGGGGAGGGCGGACAAGGAAAGAAATCCCAGTTTCAGGTCGTCGCCATGGTTACACGCAAAACGAAATCTTTGAAAAAAATTCTGAATTTTTTATATGTTGATAAAGGAATATTTTCTTATCCAAAACGTTGGAGTGAAGAATCAACTCCACTGGACGGGGTTATTTCTGGCATTTTTTTGTAGGAATGGCGAACGAAGGACGAGGTCGTCGTATGTGGGTAATGGGAACACCATGACCAACCCCACATCAAAGCACCCAAATGGTTGTGGTTTGCACTCCGTATGCTGTAAATTTCTTTTGACATTTTTGGTGATTGCGTGTCATAATCAGAGCTAGAAGAGTGAGAAAGAAGGAGTGTGCTCTATTTTGAATGCCGATTATCAGGAGGATTACTCTCAGTCATCAGATCATTGTTGGGGTAACTTGCAAGGGGTCCGCTCGATTGGAACCTTGAAGTTAATCTGTTCATCAGACTCAACTTGGCCAGTCAGGAAATTTTCAGACAGGAAAGTAATTGGACACACTGCGATACTAAAACAGTGTATTAATATTCCGCTAAAATTTCTCTGCTGTAATTGAACTACCAGTTGTTGAACTGATCGATTAATTATTTATTTATTCATGGCGAAATATTGAGAAAACAGTGACTTTTAACGAAAGAAAGAAAACAGCAAAATTAGCCCTTGATTTAAGTTTGAGCGTCAATAAAAGGATGTTGTTATTTTAGCCTAATTAAACATTTCCGGTAGTTCATGGGAAATACGATGTAACGAATGATTAGATAAATGCATTTTTATAATCGTCAAGGTTGTGGAGATTGTTCTATTTTATAATGTATAAGTACGAATGATCAACTAGTGCATTTTTTGCGTCTCAAAAAGGCCTTGAGACACCCCTATGCCACATTAACAAAAATGTTCGGTGCGCCCATGCCTAGTAGCGGTCCCCATGCTAGCATGCAGCGGTACGCCCATTGCCATGAAGTCACTGGAATTCCAGAATCCTTCCTTGCTGACTGTTTATTACCTTCCCAAGCTCCACTGCGGGGAAGGCCCGCCCCTGGATGAGGGTTACTAAGTTGGATCATTCGTAAGTAACTAGGTATTAAAATAGAACAAGCTCACAACATTGGTGAGTATATATATTTTATCCATTATATACCTTACGAAATGATCCAACTAGTGCAGACTGCCACATGGTCACAGGTGGAGGGAAGTGGAGCCGGGTAGTCTCAGTTGTCGGGGTTTCTCGCCATGTGAAGTTTAATGGAAGCTGAAATAATTTGCCCAATGTACCGCCATATATATATATATAAAACATTATAACATGTTAAACATCAGTACATCTATATCAAAGCACTTGTAGTTATAATAAAACGGCAATCCTCACCTTATGAGCATGTGGATAAGGAAGCATGGCATCCCTCCTCTTACTATGATGCTTTGCTGACAGGATGGTTTGGTCACGATTTGGTTAATTGTAAGGACGTCTTCATATAAACGTGCTGAAACGTTGTATGCGTCCTCCATCGCTGCTTCCATTATATCAGATTGTTCACTTCTTAAGTGAAAAGCCCTTGATGTTGCCTGACTTTCATGAGCATGCGGGTTTAAAGGAGATGTTACTGTCCAGTGACGAGGCTTTCACCTTCCAAGATCAGAGATGAGGGAAAGTGACCCAGCTTGAAAAAGTTTTGCTTGTTGAAGGTTTGTATGGTTTAGTTGTTGTGATGAAGATGAAGACGTGGTCAGATATTGAAGAATCATAGATTTCCTTAAGAAGGCAGTTAGGTGTAATAATGTCAGAGAGCTCTGACTGGACACCAGCGTTTATCTTCAGGATCACCAGTAACTCATGGGAAGATCTGGAAGAACTATAGGTGAGGTGATAATTGGAGTGTTGTGTTTTGGCCATTGAAACCAGCCGAGGAGGAAGTAGACGTTGAACATTGTGAGAATCGAAGAATCTCATATTTCTAGTCTGTAGACAATGCATGGATTTCTAAACATCGTCTGGTAGATGCAAGACATCAGTAGGAATGTTGTCTACTAGTTAAATCGAGAAGAGTGGCGTTATTCAACGGTTCAAACGGTTCGCTGGCGAACAACGTAATGAAGGACCAATGGAAGATCCCACGAAAGGAGTGAGCTTTCTAACAGTAGGACGTTTATTAAGCATACTTATGAGATCCGAGAGACTTTTATCTTCTCTAATATGTCCGGGTTATCATGTATAGTAGAGATGGCAGACAGGTAGTTTGCCATTTACATATCTCATCTTGGTCAACTTATTCGCCGACACAAAACTTCAGTTCATCAGTCTGCTGATGGAAATCAGCTCTTAACTTGGTCTTTTAAGAAATCTGACTTGTCCTCTGCTGTATCTTCTATTACAAGAATGTTTGCGGACATTTTTAAAAACTGGATGACGCAAAAATAAACTGAAATTAAATGACTCCAAGACTGAGTCATCCTCATCCGGTCAAAAAAAATTTTGATCTCTCTCCTTCTCCTCTCCAAAATATCAACATATATTCCAGTGGTATTGAAACAGCGGAATAGCGAGGAACGTTGGGGTTATTATTGATGATAAATACTCCTTCCAGCAGAACATAAGTAACACTTGTCGTGCAATCTATTTTTTTCTTCGCAAAATTGGTACGATTAGAAAGTCCTTTCCAATGACACTTGTGCCTCACACTGGTTCACTCTGTTATCTCAGCAAAACTGAACTATGGGCAATGCCTTTTATATGGCCTGGCCTTGATGCCCAACTCCAACTTCTGCAACACGTCAAAACCTCTGCAGCTAGAATTATCTCAAGGACCAAGAAGTTCAACACCATCTCACCAGTTTTACGACAGTTGCACTGGTTACCTGTATCATCTCGTATTTAATTCAAAATCTTGCTCCTTACCTACAAAACACTCAATTGGACCTTGCACCTCAGTATCTTGCAGATTAATCACGCTGTACACCCCAAACGTTCTCTTCGCTCATCTTCTCAGTACTGCTTCATACTCCGAAATGGACTATCCACATACGGCGACGATCATTTCCTACAACAGCTCCAGGCTTTGGAAGCGCTTTCCACTCATATCAAGGATGTCACCAAATGTGACACTTTTCAAGAGTCAGCTTAAAATATCTCTTTGAGAGAGCTTATTCTTTGTGACTTTTATAGCGCCACTGACATTGTATTTTCTTTGGAATTCGGCGCTTTATTAAATTTGTCTTGAAATTGAACATGAACATTGAAAATAAGAGTTGAATATTGGAGGTTTTCTTAAAGAGAGATGTCAGGAAGTTAGCCACGTTTCCTACAGAGGCAGAATGAGGATCAACATTGTGTTTCTTGCACCGGCGTTGAAGATCGAAGTTACTATAGTAAATAATGGATGTTGAATTCCTTCTTGCTCCCGCGCCAGGGAGGTTCAGGGAGGCAGGTTCTGTGAAAAAAAAACTTGAGTTTGAAGGCGAGCTTGAGAGAGGCACACAGTCAAAGTGTAGAGATTTAGCCTTTGGAGCGACTCTCTTTGTTTCTTCCGCTCCACCAAACCAGATTTGCCTTAAAGGAACCAGTCTTGGATGGTCTTCCAACAAGCTGACCAGTCTAAAAATCCAAAAACTGACGTGGCAAATGGGGCTTAAAGCCGTATCGTACTTTACCTTGATTGCTGTAACTTGTTAGTACCTTCGCCAGAAATGTTAACAGTGGAAAGGCGTATGCAATCAGGCTCTCCCAACTTATTGTAAAACAATCTCTCACCCAGGCTTTCTCGGCCGCGAGCCACGTGCAGTATGTTGGGAGTGGTAATTTTTCTTGTTGTTGCAAACAGATTCTACTATGGGCCCTGTAAGTTTTGAAAAATCATCTGGCATACACGGCTGTTGAGATTGCCACTCCACAGTTGATACCGAATAAGCTATCATTTTGGCTGATTTTCCTCTGGAAAGGCTGTCTTTAGACAAGTTGATAAACTATCGGGAAGTTCCGCCTTGAGGGTAGTTGAATGGTACTGGCACCAAGTGAGGAGGAGGATGGTGGAAATGCACATGAGGATAATCTTGTTCCTCCTTGGTGGTGTTGAGTGTA
>JAMKCH010039883.1:0-26467 GCA_023653785.1 Ophioderma brevispina
GTTGTGTGGTTTCTTCGTTGGTAGCAGTTATTTTCCATACACGTCCCGACGGCGGTCGTGATGAGTCTTGCTCCAGATCGCCGATGGATTTGTGACTTTTGCGAAACAATTCGTGGACATGAATTTTGGTTATCGCCATGTTGGAAAGCCGCGTTGTGTTGTGACCACGTGACTGGACATTTTCCACTCTTCTGGCGCGACAGGTGAAGGTTTTCGGACTTTTTTAAAGTTATAGGGTTTGGATTGCAGGTCGCCTTCTAAGTGAGTTCTGGGGCATTTCATTCTCACAGGGCTGAATGTCCTGTTCTAGATTTTTCCTGGCCTTACACATTTTATGAGTATGCACTGCCCCCTTTACTATTGATTGTCTTGTGTAATTATGTTTGTCCCATGATGTTTGCCCTTTGATCCACACCAACCAGTGGTTCACTATTGGCGTTACTATAATAAAGTGCAGAAATTCACACAACTTCCTGCTTTGTTCAATGATGGTTTTTCCCTGCGTTGTTTAGCCCCCTTTGGGCTATTCTGGCCGTCACCGAGGGGATTTGGGGACGGGCTGCGGGTTGTTAGGCGGGGCTGTTGCGGCGGCGCGGCGCTGGGGTGCTGGGATTGGGGCCTGGGGGGGTTGGCGGGGGCTGTGGTTGGGCGGGGTGTTTGTTCAGGCCGGGGGTGTTGGGGGCGGGGCGTGTTGGGTCTGGGCATGGCGTGTTGGCGCGGGGGCGGTGTTGTTGGCGGGGGGTGGTGTTGCGGCGGGGGTGTTGGGGGCGGGGTGTTGGCGGTGGGCGCGTGGTGCTTGGGGCAGGCTTGGGGTGTGGGGCGGGGTGTTGGGGCGGGTTGTTGTGCCGTTGTTGGGTGTGGGGTGTGGTGCGGGGATGGGGTGTGAGGAGGGGGCGGGGCGAGGGTGTTGGGGAGGGGTGTTGAGGCGGGGCTTTGGTTTTGGGGCGGCGCGGGGTGATTGGGGAAGGGGTGTGGGGGCGGGGGGTTGGGGAGGGGTGGGGTGGGGTGTTGGGGGAGGTGAGGTGGGGTTGGGCCGGGGGAGAGGGGTGTTAGGGAGGGGCGGAGGGGAGGAAGGTGTTGGGGAGTGGGTGTTGGAGAGGTGAGGGGGGGTTGTTGGGAGAAGGGAGGGGATTTGGGGAAGGGAGAGGGTGTTGGGCAGGGTTGGCTTTCTTATGTGAGTGACAACAAAGTCGCAAACTAATATTTTTGGCGAAATTGAGCGAAATTGAGATATTGATATAGAGTAGTTCATTACGCTATATTTGATCATACATTTCAGGTTGACATCTCGATGTATTGCAGAGCTATAAGCTAAATAGGCCTATTTAGGTAAAATACGACTTGTTGCCACTTCAAAAATTGAATTTCGTGAGTGCAACAAAGTCGTAACCTGGCAGATCGACTTGTTGCACGACACGGGCGAGGAAACTAGTATGTAGATAAGACGTTTCAATTCTTGTAAAGCGACGGTTTTAGTGATAAGTAAAAAAATCTCCCAAAATATTTGTTGAAAAGAGCAATTTCATTTTTTAACAAACTTATGCTAAAATAATTTTGGGAAACCAATCGCGGATTGTTTTATATGGCAGTTAAACGTACTTTTAGTTTTTCTCTTAAAACTTATGTTTTTTAAGTTGCGTAAAACTTAGTTATCAAGAGACACAATAGTCAGCCTCACAGACCCTCACAGCTGGGAAATGGTGTTAACTTTATGTTTGAAGTTGATTCTAGCGTAAAATTTTCCGATTTCCGGCCACGCCGTTAATTGAAAAAAGGGCCCCCAAAGTGCCATTCCGGGAGTGCTCCCATTTTGGGAGTAAAAATTCAAATAAAGTTTTATCATGGCCCTATTCTCTTAATTTTAGTGTCACATACAGGTTTTCGGGCATGAAGAAATTCATTGGAACAACGTTGAAAATCAACATGGCGTGAACTTTTGCAAAAAAATTACAAAATGGCGCCCAAATGACCCTTTTTAACATAAATCATAGTGATCACTTTTCTTATCTATTTGATTAATCAGAGCTTCTATTTGATTTTTTAGGATGTGAAAATCAATACCTAGCACTTTCAATATCAAAAAAATGCTGCCAGGTGCAAAAAATTCAAAATTACGTCCAAAAGGGCAACCAAATATAGCCCCATGATTGAAAGAAGGATCCTTTGCACCAGAAAAAAAGGCCTCATACAAGCACGATTCTGGTTGTCCTAGAAGCAAGCAGCCCATTGGAAACATCGTTGAAAATATTAAGATTCCTTGATTATGTTTTTTGGCCATGGCGGCAATTCAACTTCCAAAAGGCCGCCAGCTGTCATTTTTGGCCATATCTCACGTTTCTGAGCCTTTGCATTTCATGATTCTGATGTCTTTGTCTATGTTTTTTAGGATCACGAATTTAATAGAAACATGGTGATAAATATTGAATCATTTGGGTTTCGTGTATTTGGACAACATTCAAAATTGCCGCCAAGCTGTCATTTGTTGCCCGTATCTCCATTTTCTGAGCCTTTTAGAGTATGATTCTGGTGTCTTGTCTATTTTTCAAGATCAAGGATCCATTAGAAGCATTGTTGACAAAATTAGATCCGATGGCATTTCCGTATTTCCGATAATTAAAATGCAAGTATTTATATAGCGCTTACACAAAACATTTGCTGTTACAATTTATTCCGCTGTCACAAGAAAATATGTCACACATTTTCACAAATTATCAGATGCCAATTATAACAGCGAACAGTATTACTTAGCCCAAACAGCTCCCCCCCCCCCCAATTTACAACGGCGTGAAGCGAGACAAGCGAGATGAAAGTGTCGTGTCCAGGGACACCAAACAATTGGCCTTGGCGGGGCTCGAACTCACAATTTAAACGGTCAGATAATGTCATTGAGTCCTGACGGCTTTTTCTAACGGACCACACGCTGCTCTCGATGTGTGTAATAAGTGTTTTGTATCGTGTAAAATTATTCAATACTGCTACATAAAATATTCTTATTGGCTTCTTGACCCTTTAAAAAATGTGGCCCAAAAGGCACTCGATTTGGCCTCTACAGGGCTCCATAGAAGAGGTTAGATGGGCAAAATGTGACAGATTGGCAGCCATTTGGGAACTTCAAAATGTCCGCCTCGGCCAATACGGAATCCAGGGACCAATATTGTCCGACAATGTTTCTTAATGGATCCTTGATCTTGAAACATATAGACCAAAGACACCAGAAAGAAGAAGCAGACGTCTAAAAGGTTCGGAAAGGGGAAGAAGGAGATACGGTCGACAAAAATGGAAGCTTGGTGGCCTTTTGAAGGACTGAATAACATGGCCACCACGCCCAAATACAACACAAAGATCCCAATATTATCAACGATTGTTCTAATAAATTCTTTGATCCTAAAAACATGGACAAAGACACAGAATCAGGAAATGCTAAAGGGCTCAAACAACGGAAAGATATGGGCAAAAAAAATGAACAGACTTTGAACGGGGCCGGATTCCCCCCACCCCCGTGCCGTTTAGGGTTACAAATGGCCGTCAACGGCCAAATCATCTAAATCCACGGAATCGAATATTTTCAACATTTTGTTTGACAGATTGGTCTCTATTGTGTCGCTTCTGAAAAACAGGGCTAGTAGGACCACCATGAATCATGCATGTATACTATGAGGCACTGCAAAGGATCCTTCTCAATCATGGTCTATTTGGTTGCCATTTTGGACGCCATTTTGATTTTGTTTTTGCACCTGCAGCCCATTTTTTATATTGAAAACAAGTGCTAAGTATTGATTTTTCACATCCCCAACAAATGTAAATAGGAAGCTGGATTAATCAAATAGATGGGAAGTGATCACATATGGGTTTATGTTGAAAAAGGGAGAGAGAAATGGGGGAGATCGTAAAAGTAATAATAATAATAATAATAATTATAAAAATAATAATCATCATAAGACGAAGAAGAAGAAAGATAGAAGAAGGAGAAGGAGAAAGAAGATAGAAGAAGAAGAAGAAAGAAGAAGAAGATAGAAAGAAGAAGAAGAGGAAAAGAATTGAGTTACAAGTATAAAAGTATACAAAGCTCAACAGTAACTCAGGAAATAAAAATAGCTATACAGCCCAAACACAATGATGTCGAGTTCTTCCATAATGAAACAATATTAGCATGCAAAATAAATAGCTGCTACAAACAGAAAAACAATAACCCAAATGATAGCTGAAGCACATGTAAAACCGTAATTGAAATGTGAAACACTTAGTTTACAAGGAAAAGAATGGGTCTTACACATACAAAATTTTTACAAATATTACAGATATTAGCAGTTTCGATTCGAAATATCAACGGAAGTATTGGGACCGACCTGTAAAGGTAACAAAATCAGAATTGAAGGACAAAAGGCAATTGGTTCTTTGGCAGCGCCAGTGCAAAAAATCTATTGTTATTTACAAGTGATCTTTTGGTGGAAAGAACTCTAAGAACATGGAGGGTTGGGACCCATGCCATTTTGGGCGCCATTTGTGGCAAAGGGACAGACAGCCATTGTTGTGGAATGTCAAAGTTGTTCCAATCCCAATTTCTTAGGGAACCGAAAACCCCGATATGTAGACAGGATAGAAATAAGAGAATAGGGCATTAAGTTAACTTTATTATGAGTTTTTGAACCGAATCAAAGAGCTAAAATGGGAGCACCCCCGGAAGCTGGTCATAGAGCGCGAGTTCTGACTTGAACTTCTTATTGCTACGGAAATGGCAAATGGGCCCTTTTTTCAATTAATGGCCCCCGTCCGTGAATAGTTGTTACCTCGTGAAAAATTTTATACCCCTAGGCTCAAACTTCAGAACGTAGTAAGTGAACAACCATGTACACGGCTTTTGGGAGGGTTCTGTTGAGGCCTGACCGTGTCTCGTGATAAACTAAGTTTACCCAAATGAAAAAACAGCAAGTTTTAAAGAATGAAAAAACTCTTTTATAACGCACGTTTAACTTGTCCATATAAAACAATCCGCGATTGTATCGCAAAAATTATTTGAGTGAATCGAGTTGTCGGAATCTTTGCGCACATTTTAGCGCCCCCAAAACAATGGCCACCACAACCTTACGCCAAATTTGAGGAGTAGATGGTTTGGTTAAACCTCTAGTACTTCAATGCTAACTTTTAATTTTTTAAGTTAATTTGTACTTTCTCATTTTGACCTAAAATCGGTAAAAAACTATTTTTTTTGTGATTTTACAAAAAAAATTTTACTATCCTGTAGTTACGAATTTTGCTGAGGGCGCCGTTGCATAGAAGGACATGCTGCTGGACTGTTGTACTTATTTTGGTACGAATGACACTGAAATTACGAGTCCGTGGGAGGTTCGGCATGGAAAATTGAGGGGAGGTCAGCCCCCCCCCACCCCCTTAAACGTGTTACATAAAATAGCCTGGTTGGACGAGGGGTAAAGGAACAAATATGTCAAGTTTTTGTCAGTCAGTTTGACTTACAGTCATAAAAAATATTATGTACATCATTACTATCAGAATTCTCAAACAAATAATACAATTTGATAACTGTAAAATTAAACACCAACAACCTACTGACGGCTTTGCCATTTCTTCGCCCACCCGGACCCTCTTTTGACATACGAAGAAAACGCAACCAACCCACCCCCCGCGAGGGCGGATTTTTCCGCCACGGCTTCTTGATCAAAAGCGCCCAATGTTATCTTCATCGTGGACGTCAAAGTGATGACCAAAACAACGTGTTGACTCGAATTGTCTGCTGACACTGGTAAGATTGATGGATTATTTTTTATGAAAGTAATAATTAAAATTAGAAGAAAATAAGTTACAGGAATGACATATTTGTTTCATTTTCGTTGTGTTTTAATATTATTGATATAAAAAAACACATCGATCGCAGTTATTAGGAAAGTGGCAACACGGCGATATGATGGTCACAACGACGTACCGTAAAATATGGATGGTCATCACTTTGACGTCACCATTTGCCTGCGTTTTGGATTTGTCGGAATCGTTTCGAGTAGCTATTGGCGGGTCGGAGGAAAAGTTAAAGGGCTCACACTATACTCAACAAAGTGGACAATTTCAACTTAATTTTGATTTATATGTTATCTACGTTTACTTAAGCTTTCAATCCATACCAAATTTCCAATATATTCAGAATCATGAAACATATTTCCTTTAAATGAAAATATGCAGCATTGCAATTATGGTGACCATGTCTCGATATTGTCAAAAAGAGGACCTGCTAGATAAAAATGATTCTTCTGATATGGACCCCTTCCTTTAAGGTTGTTCTTGAGCCTGACTTAGAATAATACCCATCTAGAAGGCCCGTTATTCAGTGTGAATATCCCGACGTTTGTCAGGAAATATTTGATCTGACGGATTTTCTGATAACGGGCCGTTTTACCACAGAAAAAAGCGTGCCACTCATCAGAATCTGATAGCGAGGCCTTCGGAGTATACGGGTTTTCTGCGTGACCAGAAGGAACCCATAATCAGAAAAACCCGTCAGTCAGAACAAACATTCTGAGTAGCGGGTCTTCTAAATAAAATACAACAAAAAGTCCCACTACAGGAAATCCCTTTTCAGAAGGCAAGTATTCAGAAAATTCTGCAATTCGCGGGCCTTAGAGTAGGGGTTTTTTGCCTGAATAGTGGGTATTATGAGTAACAGGTCTTCTGGTAATAGCGACCGGCACCCCTTTCTCTCCTTCGCAGTCGACATTTATTTCAAATGCAATTTGAACACACGTACATTTAATATATTTGTGCCTTTATTCCCATTCTAATAAACAAATAATTGTGCAACTTTACAATTGAAATCATTTAGAGTCACTTGTTTTTAGTTATAATTGATTCTTTCATAATATATATGAATGGTTATTTGCTAACGTGCGAAAGTGTGCAAACAGTGCAATGTTAGGATCACAAAAAAACCCTGTTTGTAATGACATTTTGGAGTGTCCATTATTTTGGTTAATATTGCCAAATCGCCCATTATGGGAATAAAAGGTTTGGTTGGAATTCTGAAACTCCGTTAATTCTTTATAGTATACTCCCGGCCTAAAAAATCCGAAGGACGAAACGATGTTGAAATGGCCATCACGTGCTCAAATTGCTTTCAAATGAAAGGCCAAGCCAGCTGGATTCACATCATGTTTCGTTATAGGCCCCTAAGCTAGCAAGGTTTTATGCCCGTCTGAGGTCAGATAGTTGAGAAGATTATTCTTATTCAAAATTTTTTACGCAGAATCCGAAATATCGTAAAAGTCTTGAATGCAGCAGCCGCCGGGTTGTGGGTTGAAAAATGACCTTTTTTACTATTTCGTCAACATTTTGAAAGATAATCACCCAAAATCATGTTTTTTGTAGTAAAACCTTTAGTTAACATTCTAGTATAATGATTTTGTATAAATGGAGGGGGAATTGTACTCTCTTTAGCCAAATAAACCATATATCGCTTTATGTGATTTTGTTAGCTGAAAGGAGCAAAAAAATCCTAATTTTGTGTGCAAAAAAGTGAATTTTGGCATTTTTTTCAATAACACCCCAGAATTTCACATAATATGATTTTAAAAATGAATATATGGTTCAGATAGAATCTTTAGATTGCATTTCTTAATTTTTATTCATCATCTAATTGGGACAGATGGCGATAATTACCTTTTCTTTACAACAAACAAAATGTGTCTGAAGACAAAAAGCCATTGTTCTTAATAACTATCCACCAAAACGAAACATTAACACATATAGGAGTGAGTCAAAAGACAAAAGAAACTGATTTCAGATTTTACTCGCCATTGCATCTTTATTTAGTGGCATATATCTCAACATTGTGACGCATAGCAAATGTTTCATTTCTTAGATTTAATTAATACGAAGATCATTTCCATCGGTTCGATTCGCCAGAGCATTTTACTCTTTGATATACAGTAGGACTAAGTCGGTTTTGCGACGTGTCCATAGATTAACATTGGATGCACAAATTTATTAAGGACAGGCGGCAGAATTATTTGAGGTGTTGTGTGCTTTAAATTTGTGTTCTGGTATTCATGTTTTTTTATCAAAACTCAGAGCAAACAACAGGGCCGAAGGAACCCAAAGACAAGAACAAACCATTTTCATCAAAAACATCACACACCTCTCTCAAAATCCATCTTGATGTCGCAAGGCATTATAACAAAATGTTACACCTGACCATCAACAAAAGATCAAGGGAGAGGCTTTCAAGGTCAAAGTCCCTGCATGCTGCTCTAGTTTTCTTGTACTTTCAGCAATTTATATTCAATTTTTGGTTTTAATTTGAACCCAAATTAAAAGGCGACGAAACTGGTGGGGGTGACTTTGATGAAATCTGTCCAAGTATAAAATCTGTTGGAAGGAAAAAGGGGATTAATACAAGTGTTCATGCTGGAGGTGTTGTTGTTTTTTTTCAGATCAATATATTTTGCGTAACTTAGAAAACGTAAAGAATCATTAGTAATATTATTGATAAAAACAAACACTTCCAGTGGAGATCATCTCGTGGTACATTCACAGAATAAGGGTAACAGTGATTCTGCAAAACTCATGATAGAAGTAGCAGTTTGGATAAACAAACCTTTCCCGATCTTGTGAAGGAATTGGTTTGTTGCAAATTACACTGTTGGAAAAGCTTAAAAAAACAGATCGTTGACTGGGTCTGATGTACATTTGAAGTACTTACTATGAACCAAATTTCCAGTCAGGTTTATTCCAAAATATCGAAAAAAATCAGTCAATTATTTTTACTCAACAGGTACCAGATCTTCAGAATGAATAGACATTATTTTGGGAACTTTTTCGCCACCCACCGAGGGAAGCAGGAAAAGTGTGCACTATCCCTGAATTATCATTGTGGTTCGAAACAAAGCCCAACTAATACTATTCATTAAAGAATTGCTATTTGTTTGTTACTTTTAGAGATGGGAGGTATCAACATTCAATAACAAAATTTCAGCGGGTTTTGACAAAACTATTACCGAAATAAAAATCTTTGGTTTATCCCAAATGGATAGAATAACCTTTTTGTTTGCAGTGAACATGTTAATCCTGAAGATACAATAACACTATCGTTGTGTTTTTCTGTAAAAATTACAGTTAATGCTTTCACTTAATTGACAAAATGGAACAAGAATTGGAGTTCAAATCCGGATGAAAATGTTCAAAACCAAATCTAAGGGATTTCCAAAAATGAGGGGTAGTCGGGGGGTCAATCGACCTGTTTATACCATGCATGTTTTAAAGCCGGTCAAAAACCCAAAGTTGACAATTCATTCGAAGGACCACCACCATCATCATAATCATTGCAAATGACATCACGCTTAACTCTGTCATGCCATCCATTCAATTTAAATTTTATAAAAAAGGACCCTTTTTCTTCTTGAAACTATTTGGAAATGCTACCACACAGAACAGACAAAAAAATACAAAATTAAAAAAACTATTAATGAACACTTAACTACAGCTATAATCACAGTAACCTTTACCCAAAGCGATACATTTTTACTTTCTCCAAAAACATTTAAGGGTATTCTCAATGATGATGAAGTTGGGAATTAAATGAGGTCAAAAACGGCAAGTAGTATCAAGAAATGAAGTATCCAAGCCATTCAAAAGGTGTTAATCTTTGACAGAAGTGTTGGCTTTCTTTAAAGGAATGAAAAATAGGATCAGAATGGCTCTATTTGAAGGTAATCATTCAATTGATAAAAGAAGGCAAATTTATCAAGTGTATGGAAAAGGGCTTTGAAAGATTCACAAAATTCACTGTAGGAAACATTTATTGTATCATCTGCAAACAACTATAATTTTCTTTTCAAAAGTTGCCCACTTTTAAACCCTTTAATTTTATCATTAATGCGAATAGCCAAAGATTCAATAGCAAAAAAGAACAGACAAAATGTGCAGCCTTTGAAAATTGAGATGTGTTGCATGCAGGGGCGGCTCCAGGATTTGAAAAAAAACCTGCAATAAATTTACCGGCTTGTGAATTGACAAGGCTTAAAGTTGTCCCCCTCCCGCCCCCTTCCGAGAGCTGTGGTCCCCCTGGCATGTCGAAAGGTCTCATATTAGGAAAAAGGATATCACTCATCAACTCTCCTGATTTGTTCTAAAATGTTTTGAACCACGGAATAAAATAGCACTAAATTGACACGACTTAATTAGACGGTCTTTCAAGACATTCAAATACAAAAAAATCGTATGGTCAACATGTCAAAAGCCCTTTTCAATATCTAACAAAACCATGCGACCCTGGAATACCCTTTATATCAGCCATATGCAATCAGATCAACACGCAAAACTCCTCTCTCCATAACCATTTTGGGTCTTCATGAATAATTTATTTTTGGTTTAAGTTTCAGTTAACATATTCAAATTTTAAATAAATTATAGTCAGTTGTCAATAGAGAAATCTAGGGTCGATATGTTAAATATGTAAGGTCACGACCCCTTTTTGGGTTGGAAAGTGATTACGTCATTTTTAGAGGGGGACAGAATTACTTGCTCAAAAGAAGATATTATTAAGTCAGCTATATCATAAAACAATGTAAAAATATATGTTCAAACTGTAAGGCCCTCCAAACCACAGATTTTATTGTGTCATCATTAATTTTCACATCAGAAGTTATCTCTGCCTTCGAAAGACAGCCCATTCAGAATCATTTTACCATTTCTTCTGAGTCTAGCGGTTAGTAGCACGCTAATCCAAACAAAGAGCAGTAGCCTGCTTTGAAGCCCATTGTATAAAAATGGGAAGAAATAAAGATGATTAGAAAACTGGCCAGTTTCTTAAAATCAGTTGAAGGGGGGCCATTATCCTGAACAAGAATATATGACTGTCTTTTTCAGAGGAGCGCTTCTCTAACCTCAAAAAAATATTGTACTCTTTTCAACCATTGCTTTACTATGCACTTATTATTTCTTAATCTGAAAACCGACCAGCAATATTTTGTTTGTATTTACATTTTATACTACTGCACTCTTTCGTCTGTAAAAACAATTTTGTCTTCGTTTTAAGGGTCACTCAGAGATTTTTAAATATTATGTTTTGTGTGTAAAAACAATGGCTGCTATCGGGCTCAGGCCCCCGGGGGTTTCATGCCAAAGCATGCACAATCAGCCTATTTTTGGCTATTAAAGGGTCCTTCCCCCCTCGGGGTCCCCCCCCCAAAAAAACCACAAGGTATCGGATTACGCGGGGATTATTTAAACTGAAATAGTCACCTAAAATGATCAATTTCAAACGTTTGAGTATGAATCGGATTTTCGTTTTTGAAGGTAGGAGGTACTGCGTATAAAAAATCAGGATCTTGAATTCTGTATAATTACAAAGTTGTGATTTCTATAGAAGAACATTCAGTTGAGCTTAGGTATTTCACACAGTGATTAGTAATATGAACAAGCATTTGTATCTTAAAACAGTATTGTTTTTAGAAAATAAGGGCGCTATATCCTCGGGAAATCTCGGGAAAGATTGAAGCAAAAACCAAACTTAAGAAACTGATATGTGATCATTAATACTGTAATAGGTTAGTTACCCTCCATACTGAACCCACAAATCAAGACAATTATGGAAAAAGATCAGTTACTGTTTTTTTTAATTTTAGGTTTTAGCGGGCGCAGAAGGAAATGTACTAAATTTGATATGGGAACTGTCATCCAAAAAGCCTTAGGTCGCCCTGATAGCTTTTGGAATTTAGTAAGAAAAACAGAAAGGTGCTGGAATGGAATATATATACTTCCCAACGATGTGGATCAACGCAATTTCTTTTTGTTTGGTTTATTTTTGTTTTGTTTTTAAAAATTAAATTTATTTCTGGAACAATCATTCAAAACAGTGAGGTTGGTTTAGGCGAGCTTACTAGTATTTCGAATGAAGTAGGCGGTTTGCGATCTGTCAATGGATTCTTATTTAATGCAGAATGACAGAGGGGTATATGTCTTATTTGCTTCTGTTAATAATAAGTCCTGTGTTAATGGTGTATAAAAGCCTGTGATAATATCAAGAATTATTCAAAAACCTTTTAAGGAACTGGGACAGTGTGTCGATCCAAAGCATCCTATATCGAAAGGTTTTCTCTCATATGGAATATGTTCATTAATCTTATGTCTAAGATGATATCAAGTTATGTTACTTTTGAGATTATTGCTTGGATGACGAGGGTATAGAAAGTTAGCAAGAAAGTCATCCATGACAAAAAATTTGATTGCTTTTGTGAGGTAACACCCACATCAAATGTATTTCGCATTGTCAGAAGTCATAGATTTTAATGGACTCCCATGGAAGGTCGCAACAAAACATTGCTTGGTTAAAAAATGTATTGTACAAGTCTTTGGTGGAATGACTTAACCGATAAGAATGATGTTGTGTTTGTAAATTAAATAAGAAAATCTATGAGCATTCTTATCACATATGTTGAGAATTATCCACTTAAAGAGGCAAATGGCGAGTAATATCAGGGCCCCAGTTTCTGTGAGTCCTCTATATGTAAATTGTCATTTAGGGAATTTTTAATTTCAGACACATTTGTTGTTAAAGAAAATAGTAATTGCCGCAAGCTGTCTCATTATTTGATGATAAAAAGTAGAAATTGAGTACATGGATTCTATCTGAATCATTTGATTCCAGTTTTAATCAAAAATATGTGAAGTTTTGGGGGTTAATTGAAGAAATGCCAAAAAATGCACCTTTTTGCCCCCTGTAAGTACGAATTATCGGTCCTTTTAGGCTATACCAAAATAACATAAAGTGAATATATGGTTTATTTTGGCTACATAGAGTACAAATTTTTGCATACATTTTGATTACAAAAATAATTCTCCTAGGATGCTAAGTAAAAATAAAGAGGTTTTTATGACAAAAACCTGATTTTGAGGTGATTTCTTCAAAAATGTGACCGAATAGAAAAAGTCAATTTTTCAACCCACAAACCGGCGGCTGCTGCATGCATTTTAGGAATTCAATTTTCGGATTCTGCGGAAAATTTTGAATAAGACTAATCTTTTCAACCTTCTGACCTCCGACGGTGCAATAAAACCTTCCTAGCTGAGGGCCTACTACGGTCAATTTTAGCTATGATGACAAATGTTATTATTCCGGCCCCAGTAGCACTCTCCAAAAATGGTTGGTGCTGCAACACTACCTTTATAACTCTACTTCGAAGAGGTTGGCAAAGAACATTCAAGTAAAAAATGTCATTTCCTTTTCTTATATCGTTTTGAATTTTCAAATTTAAGGGACATTTGGAAATTAGTGCGCCCTAAAGAAATGTTCAAAATCGATATTTTTACATGGCTGTAAAGCTTTTATATATTAGCCGCCACCTGAAGTTAATAAGCCAAAATCAGCGTCCTTATGGCTAACAAAATGTTATATAATAAAACCACCCCAGAGTGGCTTTATTAAGTAGAGCGTGGATCGTTGTGTTAAACACAAGGAAACACACACCAGAGTTGATTCCTCGGTATCCACCCTATTTGGTATGTCTGTGACCTTAGTGGCTTTAATTACAATGAGTAGGAGCCTGTAGTAGACCGGCAGCCCAGAAGGTTTTGATCTAACGAACGAGATACCAATATCTGAACACGGGAAAATTAAGAGAAAAATATAAATTTTGCAAATATGAATGTCCGCCGGAGACCCGCTGCTGCGTGTGGCCCCAGGAGAGGGGTAAAGTTACTATGGGGTTAAATGTTTGAACTGCTCTAAATCTAATGAAATATAGCTCAAATTATTCCTTAGGTAACTCGGAGTAGAAAAGGCAATTTGTTCACATGCGTGTGGTGCCTCCTTTCCAAGATATTTGGGAAATAGGCTCAAGGTCATTTGTTTATTAAAGAAAGGCCACCATTTGCAATACCTAGATTCCTTTGTAAAAATATTTAGAAAAATGATTAATGATACTGATTTCAAATATGAAATGCTTTTGCAATTGAATCATTTTACACTTTAAACTACAAGGACTTAAAATAAATCCCAAAATGTGATTAAGGACCAATCCATTTTTAGATTTAAAATTAAATGTTATACATTAGAATTTTAAATCTATAAGATTTAATTTTAAATCTAATCACAATCTTTTGGGAATCATTTTAAATCCCTGTAATTTAGAGTGTATTTTTTTATCTTTATATACACCTTACCCCCTTATTCCTCAATTAGCACAAGAGGGAACTTGGGGACTTTTGGTATGTTGCTCCTCACACATTAGAAAACTATCCTGAAAAAAATCAGCAATGGCTTTATTTATTCCCGCCTTCTGGCTACTCAGAACCTGAAGTCCCTGGACTAATTGAGGACTAAGTACGTAACTTATAAAAGCTTCGAGCAGCCGTAATATAATAAATTAACACTTTCAAGGGGTTTTCACTCCCGTTAGTGCCCAAGGGTGTCCCCCGTGAAAACTTTAGCTTTAACCGAAGGATTTTTTGCACAAATTTTATACTATGTGAAGGGTCATGAGACAACACCAATCAGCAATTAAATATAAATGTCATTTTGGGCTGTAAATTAGGAGCAAAAGTTGGGCAAAAAGACTGACGGAAATTGCTACAAATGAGCCTTGCACTTACATCATACACTTTGAAAACTAATATAATTTTGACATCTACTCTAGAAGACTAATATCACACATATTTAACACAAAACTTGTTATTTTATGCAATCTGTTATAGGTTTTGCGCAGAGTTTGTACAGTAACGGTTTTGCAAGGTTAGTGGTGAAATTGTTTTTGTCAGCACATAAAGGGTTAATTATTTTAATGTTACTAATAATTGTTTACCTACATGTATGTGTGCACATATAATTATTACAAAATGGCTACAAATATCTCATCCACTTCCGCTATATAGTGAACAAGGGAGGTTCCATGGACCCGTATTAATTAACTCATTAACGATAAGGCCGATTTTAGTATTTGTTTTGTATGAAAAGAATCGCATTTAACAGTCATTTCCAAAAATTATGAGGACAAAATCCCATTTGTAAATCAGATATCGCAAAATATTAGGGGTCCATGAGACCCCCCCCCCCCGTCACTTAAAGACACTATCAGTATTTCACCCGAAAAAGTCAAATATTTGAAATTTGCAGGAATACTTACAAGTGAAGGATAAGTCAATGGATTTTTTAGTCATTTTTGCAACTAAAAATAAAATGACACCATTTGAGGTAAAATGGCTCTTCGTGGTTATATTTAACCCTACAATTGGTATTTTTAAGTGTGTTGGGATAACTATGCTTGTTCCATACATTCAATTTTTTTTTTCGATTTTCTGATTTAGCAAATCACTGAGAGTGCCTTTGAGTGTTACGGAGGGGCTTGCCCTCAATGCATGATCCCAGAACCTAAGACATATGGCGGAACTGAAAGAGTACACGCAGGGGATCAAATAAATGATACACAGTTGCCAGTGAGAATATTTTCAACAAAGCCTTAAAACTGGCAAAGTGGCAAACCTTTCATTTCTAAACAAACTAAAATATTGACATTGGCATTCTATGTTTTGATTGCAATTGCTTATTTGTGGGAAGCTTGAGCGGTGATAATATTGATTACTCCAAATGAAATTTGCACAAATATATATCTATTCGTTGTCTAAACTGTATCATACATGGATGATTTTTTTTAAAATTAATGTATTAAGTATTTTTCAATACCTAGATATCTTCAATATTGCGAGGTTTAATCTAGTATAGGCGTGTTCTTTGCTTATCTACTCTGCGAGCAGAGTAAATTGAAAAACATGCATTGTTACTGGACACAACCATAACATGCACCTGCTAAGATTTGAAGCAGTTCCCGCAACAGCCAGTGGAGTAACCGGGGGAGGGGGCAGGGGGCAGCCGCGCCCCTTGTGAGGAAGTTTCCCCTATTAGTCCTTGGGCCAGATAGGTTGGTCGGTACCATAAGGAGTGGCAAAGCGAGTTGGTATCAACTTACTCAGAAACATCATTATAAATAATTTTGCATGATAGACATTCCAAAGTAGTAGCTTAAGCCTACTATTTGCATAAACAAAATGGCCGCCATTGAAATTGCTCATAACTAGTTTTAGCCATAGAAGGAATTCTTTTAGTGGAATAAATGCTAACATGGGGTGTTTGACAATTGACAACCACCAGAACTCAAATCTATACATTTTAAATTAAAACCTAATCTGCATAAATCCCAAATAGCCGCCATTTTCATAAATTTGAGCCTAATTTGACTTGAAACAGTCATGTTCAAGGTATCACATGGATGAACAAGCACTTTTAAACTTTTGCAAATTACACTCTTGTACTAATATAACTATAAACGTGTCTTTATACAAGACTTTGAAGGTGACAACCTAAGCATGCTAATTTGCATAAAGAAATGACCGCCTTTGAAACTTCGTCATAATTATTTCCGGCCATATCCTGTCTTGTAGAAGAAATTCTTTTAGTTGAAAAATATGCTTACACAAGGTGTTTGATAATGGACAACCACCAGAACTCAAATCCATGCACTTTTAAATTAAACCTAATTTGCAGAAATCCAAAATGGCCGCCATTTTCGTAATTTTGAGCACAATTTGACTGTAACAGTCATTGGTCAAGGTATCACATGGATCAATCTTACACTTAAGTTTCCAATTACACTATTGCACTATATTATAATCATGTGTGTATGCAAGACTTCAAGGGGACAACCTGAGCATGCTAATTTGCAAAAACAAATTGGCTGCCATTGGAATTGCGCCTTAACTAGTTGCGGCCATATCCTGACTCATAGAAGAAATATTTTAGGTACAAAACTCCCCACAAAACTGCTAAAATTAGATGTTGATTAAACACAACCAAAATGAATTCATAGCCATCCATTTTAATAAATCTAATTTGCATATCCCAAATGGTCGCCATGTTGCCAACTTAGCATTTGTACTTGCGTTGCTTTTTGAATTGTAGCCAATTTGAATCCTGGGCGTTTTAAGTGTTAATGTATTACACTCGGAATAAATGTGTCTATATACATAGTTTTAAAGCACCTTATTTGCATATAGAATATTTGAGGATCCATTCTTGTACTACAATGTGTTTCAGTAGTTATTTCAATCAATTAGAGATATATGCGGAATTTTGGCCATAAATAACATTTATTTTACCAACGCATTATACGTAACTATTCACCAATTCACAAAGTTCTCATTACAAGTATTTGCCAATCTAGTCCTCTGTATTTTGCCTCCTTTAATCTCTTCCTCGTCCCCATAATCACCAGAACTGTCCAATGTAATGACCTCACCTTTCATGTTTCACATGTCGATACCTTGCACAAATCTGTACAGGACATCCCATTAGCCATACATACACAGTCTGGCAACTTGCACACTCTTGGGCAATTATTGCAGGGAAAGAACTCTAAAACAACGTCTTCATGATCAAATTACCATCAGGACGTACAATCCATCCATGACCATTGGGGCTTGAAGTGTCTGGAGAGGCTTCTACGGCACCATATAGTTTGCCCCCATCTGCATGAAAGGTAATAGGCAGTCCTCACATAGAGGAAGCTGCCAGATTTAATTTTGGCTTTATTTGCTCTAAACAATTAGTACCGCATGTTGTTCTCATTTTTGATGGGTGACCTAGCTACATACTAACAACATGAACTCTTTGAAGTTTGCAAAGAAGTTCGTCAGCCAGTAAGCAAACACTGAGAGAAAGAGAGAGAGAGAGAGAGAGAGAGAGAGAGAGAGAAAGAGATAGATGTCACTTGTAGAGATTTGTGCATTTGGCCTCGAGGAAGTACCAGCTCTAAAAAGATCGCAAGAGAGACCGACACACCCTTTTTCTGCACACCATACTGCACCCAAGTTTGAATCAGTTGAACTGATCCTCAGCCTGGCCTTCAACAATGACATTAGCTGCAATATGTTTATGAAGTGTGGAACTCAAAGCAAGACAATGTACATCAAAGGCATGCATTCATATGCAGTAATTGATGTGACTCTGTCAGCGCATTTGCTGCCAAAGGCAATGTTCTGGATAAAAGCTCCTCAAATCCCACGTTTACAAACTTCAAAAGTTCACAGAGAGTGAACTAGATCACCCATCAAAGACGTGAACAACTTGGCCAGCTTCCTCCATTGAGAACTGTCTGACCCTTCATGCAGAGAGATGTTCCATTGTCTGTGGTTCTGTTCCACAACCACAGGTAGTGTCCTGGAATGCTTCCAGGTAGCCCACTTCTGCAAAGAAACCTTCGATCGGCTGATTCTAGTTATCCATCTGTTGAAACATCGCAATTCAGTCCATTTGGAGTCAGCTCCAGGTGGAAGATGCTCATCACGTTCAATACCAATAGATGTTACTTGGTTGATAGCAAGTCTTTCTTTCCACAATGCAACTCTCTTAAGCTCCTTAGCGACTGATTCAAAGGTTGGAAATTTCTTAAGAACTCTTTATGGACTTAAGGTGGGGGTGGTGGCAGTTGGCAGTTGGTCTCTGTCCAGACATAGGAGTGCTTCACATTAGATACTTGACAGCTTGGCTCTTGCATGCTCGCTACACTATGACAGATGTCTTATGGGGCAATTCCTGCTAAAATTTATACGTTCTCCGTTGGTTTTGGACGAAGGCATCTTATATAAGCCGGCAGGAGGCATTTGAATGCTGATGAGTCAAGTTTATTGCAGGAGTGGATCTTTCCCATACCGGCCATTGTTGCTCCAACAATGGGCAGACCAATATATTGTTCCATTGTCGTGGTGGCTGTTCCACAAACACAGGTAGTGTCCTGATCTGCTTCCAGGTAGCTTCATTCTGCAAGGATCCCTTAGATCGGCCAATTCTGGTTCTCAATCTGTTGAGCATCGCCATTCAGCCCATGGGGAGTCAGCTCCAGGTGGAATATTCTCACCAGGTTCAATACCAGTAGATGTTACTCCCTTAAACTGCTTAGAGACTGATTCAAGAGGTTGGACTTTGCTCAAGAAACTCTGCCTGGATTTAAGGCGGTTGGCAGCAGGGCTCTGTCCGGACATATAGTGTGCTTCACATTAGATACTTGGCAGCTACGCTCTTGCATGCTCGCTACACTACTGTTGGAGCAATTCCTTATAGGATGTATACGTTCTCCATTGATGTTATTGTGTGAGCATACTTTACTCTTCGTCTTCTTGATGTGGGTCTTAAGAAAGAGTGCGGTCCCAACTCCTAAATAAATGTCGACATTTATATAGCGCTTTTCACAATGTATCAAAGCGCTTTACATTTATTCCGCTGCCACTAGAATATGTCAGCTGCCTTACAGATGCCCAAGGCATACTCATACCTTTGGGCGGCGCTCAATGGACAATTTTCCTAACAGCTCCCCATTTAGCACCCGGGTGGAGAGAGGCAAGCGAGGTAAAGTGCCTTGCCCAAGTGCACAACACATTGGCCTCAGCGGGACTCGAACCCAGGACCTTAGGTAGAGAGGGTTATCGCAGTGCTCCAGGGGGTGTTCCAGACCAGGTTACTTTAAAGAGACATGAGGAGATTTCAAGAAAGAATCGCCCCCAATTTTCCTCAAACCTAGGTTTTTTACACATTTGGAATGCTTACCAATGTATTAGATCACACCTGAAGTGAATAAGCCAAATACGCCGTCTTTATGTAATAAGATGCTGATTTAGTAGTTTCTGTCGTGCACGACAGAAAGTCAAAGCATGGTTTTCTATGGGGAACGATTACGATAGCAGGCAAGTTCAAAACAAGGTGTGCGGTTTTCTTTTGCACCTGTTTGCCCAATAAACCTTGCAAACGTTCTCGGTAGGTGGTCTACAACCGATCCAGTGAAATTTGAGAGAAATTCATATCCTAAAAAAAAAAATCTCCTTCTGTCACTTTAAGCTGACGTTTGGCTCCACGGTTGCGTAGATGGAAAGCACACAACCGTGTCTTGGACGGATTTGCACGTAGGTGGTTTCCTCGTAGTAATTAGGAGTTCATCCAAAGCTTTAATTTGGAGAGTCTCTCTTCAACAAGTGTGAAGTCTGCATCTTGTACGCTAATTCCAAGATCGTCTGCATAGATAAAACGACAGGTTCCTGCACTCCTAGGTTGGTCGTTAGTATAGATGTTGAACAGGAGAGGTGCGAGCACACTCCCTTGTGGTAGTCCATTCTTGAGCCTACTTCATCAGCTCTTCTTTGCTCCTAGCTGAACAAAGAACATCCTGTTTGCAAGTTACCAAACAGCTATACGGTGGCGTAGTCTTCAAGAGGACTAGAGTGGCAAATACTTGTAATGAGAACTTTGTGAGTTGGTCAATAGTTATGTATAATGCGGTATGTTATGTATTGTTACTAGATAACAGATTGATAGCGATATTGCTAATTTCTGGCAAAAATGGTAATTCATGGGCAAAATGTGCATAAAATATTGAAATAACTACTGAAACACACTATAATATTTCAAGAATGGATCATCAGATATTCTGTATCAAAAATAAGTGGTTTAAAACTATATAAAGTGAGGTAGTAGTATTCTTTATTGTCAGATCTAGGAGCAATTTCCCATAAACCCAAGGAAAGGGGTCCACTCTATGATTTCTTTGTCCGGGTGGTTTTAAAGGTCGTTAGGGATAAGACATATTAATTTCAAGTGCAATAGATTAACACTTAAACTGCCCATGATTGAAAACTGGCCACCATTTAAAAAGCAACATAATTGCTGAAATGTTGGGTAACAATGGCGGTTATTTAGGATATATGCAAAATAAGTTTTATTAAAATAGATGGCCATGAATTCATGTTGATTGTTTTTAATCAAACACCTCATTTTAGCAGTTTTGAGCCTAAAATATTTCTTCAACGAGTCTGGATATAGCCGAAACTAGTTATGGCGCAATTTCAATGGCGGCCATTTTGTTTATTCAACAAAGTTGTCACCTTGGAAGTCTTGCATACATACATGTTTATAGTTATATTGAGCAATAGTGTAATTATAAACTTTAGAGTAGTGTAAAGTTCATCCATATGATACCTTGAATGTTGAAGTCAAATTATTCTCAAAATTTACGAAAATGGCGGCCATTTTGGATTTTTGCAAATTAGGTTTAATTAAGAATGTATATATTTGACGTCTGGTGGTTGTTCATTATCAAACATCTCATGTTAACATTTTTTTACCAAAATTATCCTTCTACAAGACACGGTATGGCTGAAACCAGTTATGGATCAACTTGAATGGCGGCCATTTTGTTTATGCAAATTAGCAGGCTTAAGCTACTACTTTGGAAAGGCTATCATGCAGAAATTATTTAAGTTGAAGTGTCTTAACAAGTTAGTAGTACTCTCGTTTTGCCACTCTATATGGTACCCATATGCCAAATACCACCTCGTGGCACAAGCACTATATGGAATTATTGCTTTTCTAACTTCTACACACTTGCTAATATAACAGTGAAAGCATATCATAGGCCTATATTGCACTAACACACTTTAGTATACTTGCCACACTGAAAACATTTGCCCCCCCCCCTCAAAAAAAAGCTGGTTACGCCACTGGTAAAAGCCAAGTTACAGCAATGCAATGCGTTAGGGGTTGAAGTCATTTATGTAGTTTCATTGCCCGAGAGCACAAGGACTGTTCCGTAGTTATAACGATCAAGTACGTATACAATATGTCAACTTATTTTGGTTGTTGTAGATGACTGTTATTATTTTGTGGGCTTGTTTTGTTTTCATTCAGCAGGTACTGGTAGTTTGCAACCCAGCAACTCAAACCTAATATTCCAGTATTTTCCATCTCTGTTTCTGCTCTCACAGTAGATACGCACAATGCGTGCATAGACCGGTTGTGGAAAGTAGTTGACTACTTTTGAATTAGGATCGGTGTTGGCGTTGAAGATCTGAGTGCGGAAGAAAAAAATGGCAAATCGGTCATGTAATATGTGAACAGCTGGTAACATAATATAATTGGAAAACATTTCAATTTACATTATATGTAATCAATGCATACTTAATTAAACAACGCGTTTTGATTATACAACTTTTGCAAATACACTGCATAAATAACGTGCTTTGTTATTACCGTATTCTATAACACCAAATACTTTTAGTGTTAGTTTACTATATAGCATCATTATTTCCTTTTATTTTTCAGTATAACTAAGAATAATAAACGCTTTTTAAAACAAACCTTGCGAATTCCATTTTCCTCCACATACTTCTCGGGAATCGAGGGAAAATTTAAAAAAGTGGAAAAACTCAAAGTTGTCACCCAATCGGATTTACCAACTCTTTTTCCATCTCCTTGAGTGACGACACCTGACACATGGGTTGGGTAACCAATATCGGCCTGAATCCAAGGCCTGCCGCTGCCTACGTTGTTTGCCCAGTATGAATCGCCATCAAGCCTGGCGTGTGATGCAGGTCGATTGGATTCTTCACGTGATGCCTGTATGTTTTCAGCTGGAATGGCTTTAGTTTTCATTCCAAGGTATTCGAAACAATGCTGTTCAATATGAAACATACATATAAATCCCGGATATAAATAATGATTACAAAAGACAGCAATAAATTTATCATTTAAGTTATATAACAATCAGGATACATTGCAGTCTCAAGATTTTTTATTCTTATTTTTCGTTGGTCATTTTAACTATGAATTACCACGCTGAATTCGAAAAGGACATTTTAAATGGAAAATACCACTTGATTGTACAGGGATAAGGATTTTGAAACTGATGTCTGAACTCTTAAAGGGACACAATGGCAAGAAAAAAATATTCAGACATAATGAAATGGACCCTTACTGAAATCACTTCCACAAATTTAAAAGTATTGGTGTTTATATTTTGTAAAAAAGGGCAAACGAATATCATTTTCCTTGTACGCCTTCACTTTCTCCACCAAGATGCCGACATACTACTGCCAACATTTAATCAAACCTGAAAAGCATGCCGTCATCAGTATACAGATTAAACTTGATTAAAACTTGTAATCTCAACACAAAAACTGGACGTACCTCAAATTTTCGATTGAAAAAACTCCAAACTTCCTCAGGAGAATGGTAACTAGTTCAAATGTCAATGACCTTTCGGACACTTGACCTCCAAATCGAGTTGTAGACACTTGGCAATTTGTGGCGGCCCCCGTCTCTGTTCAAAGTAGCTTCATTATGACTCTGATATTGAATGGCCTCCTTCACACCTCTCTCGAAATATCCGGCTTCAACGTCCAAGATCTTAGCTTTGCCCAGCTCCACTGTGTGATCTGGAGATTCAACGTTGATGTGAACGGAGACTTCAGATGTGACGCTGCTCGGTCGGCGGTGCTCCAGAAATCTTGTTTTGAGGACCTAACAGTTTCATCAATCACCTATATAATTTTCTCTGTGCACCGGCCCCTCGCTTGTTGAAAAGGGCAAAGGATGTTAGGTAGATGAGGCCTTCTTTGTCCTCTTTCTTGGTTTTGTCTTTGGGGGAAACCAAAAGTTGAGGTCAAGTGTCCGAAAGGTCAGTGACCTCTGATCTAGTTGCCATTCTCCTGAGGAAGGTTGGAGTTTCAACCGAAAATTTGAGGTACGTCCAGTTTTTGTGTTGAGATACAAGTTTAATCTTTCTAAAATAATTCTACCAACACAGATGAACTTTCATGGTAGTATATGTGTTAATCCCGGCTAAGTTTTTAGCCGCATGTCCCGAAAGCCGGTGGGTCCCGAGCATTACACATTTATTGTTCCTATTGTTCCCATTGTTATCACAGTCCATAGACCGGTTGGTCCAGGTAGTATCTCTTTAAGTTGTTCCAGTGGTGATTGGAAACTTGAAGCCCAAAGTGGAAGAACGATTGTGTTGTACATGCTTTTAGTATGAGATGGAAGGTTGTATTTGCTCTGTAAATGGTACCAATAGCGTGCGATGCCTTCGTGATAACTGAAGTGATATGGTGGTTCCAGGTGAGTGTCATCGATGGTAAACCCAAGAACTAGTAGTGTGAACTTTGCCAAATTTCCACTATCATCATATAAGATGAATGTGACCTATGACATCACTTCTTAATTCAGGGACGCCCTCTGTTGTTTTTCTTTCTGGCGCAAATATACAGTGTTTCTATTACAACCAACATACAATCTGGTTTCTAAATTAAACTTGCAGAACCTTTCCTGATCTAAATTGGTCATAAAATGCAGCTGGTAGCATTAAGCTTATTATGCTTGATAAGGAAGTTGGTATTATTTAATTCGAAACAACGTTACAAGAGCAAAAACGGAATTTCCCCATGCAAAGTATAGGTGCTTTTGCCTGCCAGTTTCTCACTTGCACCAACAGGGGGCGCCATATCCATAAACAAATGTCACATCATCTATATTGCGTTTTCTTTCCTTTCGTACTCGTCTTATGGATGTATTACTGTCAAGGTCAGGGGTAGTAGCATACAGAAAAAAGAGCATAGGTCAAATTTAAAGGCTTTGTATTCCGAACATAATAAAAATTAGAAAATGAACTTCAAGAACAAAAAGAATTTCATTGTGGGTCTCATCCGCCTGAGATATGAAACTGTTATTTGCTTATTTTTTAACCCTCGCTCATTCTTTTTTGAAACACGTCCTCCACACAGAATGGGGTTTGTGACAGATCGCTGTAGAATGGCCTCAGGATCTCCGGATCTGACACCTTCGGGTGTTTTTCTTGTTGGGGCTATGACCCGGTTATCTGGTACCATTTTACCTGGATAACGATTCATGCATGATGACATATGAGGCAATTAAAGCCATAATCCTTTACACACGCACATGCGTACGCTAGCCCTTTGAATCGACGCTCATGCTTTAATAGTCTTTTAATGATGCGTCGATATAGAACATTTTTGAAGAGCGCCCACATTTTTTTAAATTTTGGCTCAGTTGTATTGGTAATGGTCTAGTAAACTATACCTATCAACGATAGTGCTCAAAATGGATCCCTCATTTCACGTCGGTGCTGGAAACACAAAATTTCTGTTGTCCATCTAATGAAATATCGCCACTCCCCACGAAAATTACCTCCAACTTGTGTGAACCGACGGAACAGCTCGTACACATGTACATAACGCTATTTCACAGCTATTTCATATTGGAAGAACGTTTTCAACAACCGTGAATTATTATCGGGTTTCTTCGATATTAATTATTCTAATTAAAAAAAATCCCGGAAAACTACGACACATGGAGACTTATGAGCTTTACCATTCACAAGTATAGTTTGCCAAAACAACTGTGCACAAATTTCAAAATATTGAACATTCGGCCTTTTAGAAAAAAATTCTTTTAACGAGTCTCTTTTGCTTGATCATGTCTTGTGGCTTGGATAATTAAAGCTGTGTTCAAATGGGTAGAGGTATTCTTCCATTTTGTTTTTAATAGAGAGGTCTTAAAATATTTGTTAGGATTTTCAAATAATATTGCACTTCTCAGCTAAATGCATGTGCAAAAAAAACAAATATTGATATTTCACATAGTTTACCCATCAAATGGTGTCGAAATTCATTTTGAGTGATGGTTGGGTGGGGGTGGTTTAATATATATATATATATATATTAGCATTTACAGCTCTGCCATACAATTTGTACAATTTGGGATCCCAATTCTAATTATAAAATCGCTTATTTTATGATAAATACGCATTTTATGATAAATACTCATTTTTTAGTATTTCTCTTTCGCAAATATCAAATTTTGAAAATTGGGGGCGCTCTTCACAAAATGTGCTGTTATTGCTTTAACTTTAACTGTGTTTTTTTTTTTTTTCTTCCCTTAGCGTTTGAGCCAGACTCCTCCGTATTAGTTTTGCTGTGGGGGGTTCGCCACTCCTCCCGATCCCGCACAGCGAGTCTGTTACTTTCCCAGCATTGAATAATGCTGGTATCCATTTATAAACCTGGGTGGAGAGGAGTAATTGAGGCAAAGCGTCTTACTCAAGGGCGCAACACGTTGGCCGCAGTGGGACTCGAACCCACTACCTTTGGAGTGCGGGGCGAATGCTCAATCCACTGGACCACACGTGTTGGCGCTACCTTCAGTGTTTCCCCCAAACTCTCTAAAACATTCGAAGAGTTCCAATTACACAACATCTCTTTACGTGCACTTGCACAATGTTCAATACGACTCGCATGCGGTCAGGGGGTCTACGCATTTATCCGAAGGTTCGTTTATCCGAGGGATCGCTATTTCGAAGGTTTATACTTTTTGTTAGGGTTTAGTGTTAGAGTTTAGGGTTAGCCTTTAAGGATTATGTTAAGGGTTGGGTAGCCTGGTTTAGGGTTCAGGGTTAGGGTCAGTGTTTAGGAGTAGTGTTTCAGTTTCATCGCCTTGCAGCGACTATAACATGCACTTATTACCCCAATCCACCCCAATCAGATGACTCGCTTTGTGCCCCAACCTGAGGGTCAACATGGTAATATTATAGGCCACTTTAGAAGATGTAGGTGCATTTGTACTATGAAGTGAGTAACAAGC
>JAMKCH010039884.1:0-17446 GCA_023653785.1 Ophioderma brevispina
TAAGTGTTAAAAGCAATTGTACCTTTTCGGACAATAATCAGAAGTTCGTTACCTTTCTGGCAGTTTTAAAGATATTCATCAATTTTTTTTTGACCACACTTTTCCACCCACGGAAAAATGCAGGATCTTCACATTTGGCTAACTGAGAAAAAAAGCAAACTCAGTATCTATTATAGCAGGCGGACTGTAGTGAAAGATGTGCGCTCCGGATAAAATTGTGAATTTTTGCACACAGTACGTTAGCCATTGATAATCCATAAAATTGATGGAAGCACTTGCCAACCCCCCTAATGGCCCCAGCTTGGGTTTCAAGGTTGACGGGTCAAAAATAAATGTTCCGAAGTGTTAAAAAGCACCACTATGAGTTTGCTTCTGGTTAACGGATTCCAAAAGGTATAGTTTACACTATTCTATGGCTCTAAGTTCCGGTAGGGAGAAAAACTGTAAAAAATGTCAAAAAGCAATGTTGGTGTGTACATGGGTCAAGTTAAAAGTACTTTGATTCAGGTAACATGTGGTGCAAATTGTTTCACTAGCTTACCGGATTGAAATACGGAACATAGTTCGACTTATTGGTATGTTAGTTGTCCGTTATCAACAAAAATAGATCACAGGTCAATTGAATCCAATACCTGCCCATAGCTGTGATTTATTCGCCATTTTGGTTAATAACCAAGACACGTTAAATTATCCAAAACATTACTATATTTCATTCTATGAACTAAAGCAACAATTTGAAACCACATTTTACAAAAATTGGAGCAACTTTAATTTTTAATCCCTGTACAAACCAAAAATTGGACCTTTTTTACCATTTTTAGTTTTTTACCCCATCATCCAAAAACTATAAGTCACAGGTAGTAATAAACTATACCTTTTTGATCCTTGGAACCAGCAAACATCATGGTGGGCTTTTCAACACAATCGCGAAAATTTTAAAATAAATTACCCCGGTGTATACTTGAAATCAAGCTGGGGGCCATTTTTTTTATTATCAATGTATAACGTTAATGTGTACCAAAATTCACCAATTTTATCCAGGATTTTCACACTCACATATGATCTGTGCGCTACGGCCCCCATATTAGCTACATGTGCAATTTCTGAACCAAATGAAATAGGACACCACATAAAGGTAAGCTATATACTATCCGCCATGGGGTAAGAATGGGGAGAAGTATGATCTCTAGATGATACGGTGATTTCTATAATTGAAATTTTTAAAAGGAAAATTTAATATCAGACCAATTTCCTAGACTATGGAGCTGTTATTAATTCTAAAGGCAAATCTTGGCCGTAGTATACCTAAAATTGTGGCAAATGTTCAGATTGTTTGTCCTTTTAAACCATTTAACTTCGATATTCTTCTGTATGACAAGAAATGATCAAGACGAGTTTAATCCTCCTCAAAACACTGTAAGAAAAATAAAACTAAGACATTAAATTATAATATGAAACACATGGCCCATTTGATTAACAATTCCTTCCACATGCCCCGTTGATACCTAAATTGAGATGGTTCAAATTTCGACTATCGCATCGGATTCTGGGAGTAAAATTCATCTCGCTGACTTTTGTTTAATGAATTTTATTGGACTTCGGGTCTATCACTTTGACAGAAAGAAAGGACTCCCCTTTTTCCCATCTCATGCCACCCGTCACCGGCCTTTTCCTTGGCCAACTCCTTTCCCCCCACCCCCTGCTCCTCTCTCCCCCTTTCCCCCCCCTGGTCTGACTTTCTGCCCCCCTCCTGTGCTCCTCGCCGCCTCTTTGCCTTGTATTGGTACGGTGATGATTTCATCTGTGCATATATTAATATGTGAAAAAATATAAATTATGCAATAACCTACCGGTAATTTAATATGACTTTGCAACCAAAATTTATAGGGGGTTGCATATAAGTGACACCCTTTTCTGACATACTTTTCGGAAACCCTATGATCGGAAACCTTACGGAATAAACAACATATAACCGTGTGGTTTATTCCGTTTTAAAAAAAAACAAAAAAAGTTTCCGAATTCAATTTAGCCCCCCCCGGTGTCAGAAAAGGATGTCAGAAAAGGGTGTCACCTTATGGAAAAACACCCTTTATATAGACAATAGTTAACGTTACCATGCATGTGAAGGGTGATATAGTTTGTAGATACTGCGTCCTTCAATGAGGGACTAAAATCAACTTTCAAAGATTCAGACAGCATATTAGATTAGCTCAATGTATTAAAGCGACTCGATCGTAAGATTTTGAAATTTTCCTTGTCAAATCAATCATTAGGTAAAATAACCATGGCAAAAGAAAAAAAAATTGCCAATAAATTTTGTGAAGTAAAAAAAAAGTAATACAATGCGCCAATGGCCTGGAATACATTTAATGTATTAACTAACCGATAGTAAGCTTAAGAAATTGTGGCAGTCAGTTTCTTAATCAAAAGTTTCAATTCCAATCGGTGTGCCATTTTGACGTGACAAGTAATTATTTATTGGACTGTTTCACAAAGTAATTTCCAAGCAATGTAACGACAACAATTGGCTAATGATCCTACATGAATCAGAATAAAGCCAAATAATTCTGGAAGATGTGGTGTGAAAAATACAAAATCGCTACCAATACAACCATTTTATGAGGTGAGTACAGTATTATGGGCGAGGCTGATAATCGAAGAGTACCCTTTAAAAAGTAGTTCTTGATAACATGCGAGTTTTGTGAAAGATATAATTTAATATTGGTTCATTGATGTGCACTCAATACTGGAATACTTTGACTTTGTTTTATTAATTGAATAAAAATGTTACTCGATGAAAAAAAATTTCCGGGCCCTTGACCGATTTAACTGGGGGTGGTAGGGTAAAGTGATTTTCAGTTTATCATAAAGATTAAGAAGAATAAGTATGTGGTTAAAAGCAATTGATACGTTTATTAATTCGGGCCACTATTTGGATTTTGGGTCAGGGATGGAAGGGGTTTATACGTACGGTTAATCTATGGATTGCGGTCTAAATAAAAGTTAGCCTTCATTAAAAAACAAAAAGGATATGGCCCACCAGTATTCAAAAACAATGCTGTATACATATTTTCATTTTATTTCAGGTTGAACATACCGTCACCACACAGCTAATTCAAACGTGTCAATGAATACGGTGGCATTTTGACGTTGACAGTATATTATTTATTTGGCTGTTCACAAATAATTTCCAGAAAAATGTAATAGCCAAAAACACTGGAAATATGATTCCTAATTGTCGATTTACTGGGTGTGAAAAATACAAAATTACTACCAATATTGGACCTATTTGATGAGGTGAGTATTATGGGCGAGGCTGATAATCGAAGAGTACCCTTTAAAAAGTAGTTCTTGATAACATGTGATTTGTAATGTAATAATGTAATATTTGTTCATGCATGTGCACTCTTAATACTTGACTTTGTTTAATTGATATCAATGTTACTTGGTGACAATGTTCCGGCCCTGAATTTAACTTTTTAAATGGGGGAATTTTTTGATGAGGTCAAGTAGGGTAAAAGGTTGGCCACTAGGGCAACCACCTTAAGGTCTTCAAATAGATAATTCAAAAGTGTTGCTAGTTTAAAAATAGTAAATAACGTAATCAACACAGAGGGTGTGAAGAGTTCTTACAATTAAATGTACTAGCGCATAACGTTTCATCTGTTAAAGACAGTCATTGTAAAGAATAACATGGCAAAAGAAAAAAATTGCCAATAAATTTTGTGAATAAAAAAGTACTACTCGATCGTAAGAGTGAAATGGTTCCGTCATTCTTATTAAATTGACAATTGTGCCGTAGTCGTACTGCTTTCTTGAAAAAACAATCCCAATTAGGGTTCCTTCCATTTTATGATAATGCAAAATTATGTTACCAGGTGGGGGGGGGGGGTGATTCACCCGTGTACATTAAAAAAATGTTCGCCAAAACTTGAAGCGATTTAATTTTATGATTCAACAATATGGGAATTTGTTTGCATGGAACCTGTTAGGGCCGAAGGATGGATTTTACTCTGGCGATATAATAAAGTTGGGGATTGTGTTTTGAAACCGATAGCGACCAAAAGAATCAAGGGTTCTTCCTGGTTGGATAATGGTGACTACATTAAACTACCTTAAGTCCGTGATTATTATTTTGTTAAAGCTCAAAGAACTCTATGATCCTTGGAAATTGGAAAAGAACAAAAATACTAAGAGATAAGATTATTACAATATCTGACAAAGAAGTACTGTAGTGATACAATCAATCAAATGGGAAATAATTGTACATAAAGATTTGGAATACTTATTAAAATTATTTTCCCAAGAACCAATTCTTCTGTACGACTCTTCAGTGCGGGTAATGGTTTAACAACATCAACAAAGAATGAATTGGTAAGAATATAGCAATAAATAAATTTGGTAGTGATATAGTGTTGCAGTTGTAATCTGAATGAAGCTCGTCCATGTAGTATTTGTAACGTTATAATAGTGAAATTAACATACATTAGAACAGCAATATTAGATCTCAAAAGTGATAACTTGTAGTTTTAATAGTTTCATATTATGCATATAACTTATGAATTTGAAATATTAACTGAAATTTATGTTTCATGACCAAATTTGTGATTTTCATAAAAACAAAGCAACAAAGCACTAATGCAAAGCAATGTGTGACATTGCTTAAGGTAAGATATCGGGCTATTATGCGCCCCCAGAATTATAAACTATATTGGTCGAGATTTACTCGACCCATTCATTGGAAGATTAGTTGTTTTGAATGTTTAAAGAATTAACTTTTTTAAAAAAGAATATATTCTCAGATCATTGTACAAAGAACTCGTCATTACTTAACATTGCAAAAGAAAAAAAAGTGCAATAATTTTGTGAATAAAAAAGTAATACCAAAACAAAAGGGCCGAATGGAGCTGGATTCTAATCTCTGAATGGCCTTGGTACATTTAATGCATTTATAAAATTGTTACTCGATTGTAAGACTTGCAATGTGTTAGCATTCTTATTAAATGAAATTGTGCAGTAGTAATGCTTTCTTGAAAACAATCCAGAAGGAGTACCTTCCATTTTTCTGATATGCAGAATTATTTTCAGGTGATTTCACCCGTGATTTAATTTATTATTCAGCAATAGAATTTGTTTGCATGAGACCCTTTTAGTACCGACATAATAGATTTGGCTTTGGTGATATAATAAAGTTTGGGAGTTTGTAACCTATTAGAGATAAAAAGAATCAAGGGTTCGCTTCCTGTTTGATTACACTAAACATCTAAAGACTTTTTATTATTTTTGTAGAACTATAATGATCCTGATGATTGGAAAGTTACTAAAATACTAAATTAAGGTTAATACAAATTTGAAAGAAGTACTATAGTGATACAATCAATCAAAATGTTAATAGTTCTAAAAAGATGTGGAATACTATTGTTATAACTTTGTATGTACACTAACGTGTTCCTCTCCTTATAAGGATTAGAAAAAGTATATATTTGCCTAGGTTCCAACCTTTAGTTAAAGCGGTATAGCCCCACAATGGTTCAAGGTCACCCTAGGGGTAAATGCTCCAATGTTGTTGAAAGTGGTGTCAACTGATTCCTCTTGTCATACTGAAACAGAAAATGCATTTAACTGATTTGGTAATATATCACAATTGCAACATCCAGTGAAAGTTTTAGTGACACCATAGACAATGTAGACCCTTGCTACATTTTGCTATTGTAATTAGCCACCCAAATGCCACACGCAGTACAATAATACATTTTTGGATCCAATGCGACATAAACACAACTTGTCACCAATTTCAACAAAATCTGAGCATTACCTTGAACCATTACGGGGCTATAGCGCTTTAACTAAAGGTTGGAATCTACTCTCAAAATTCAAAAGAGTGAATTTCACTCTTTTAGAGTGACTACAGGGCCCACTCTGAAAAGAGTGAAATTTCACACCTTTCAAAGAATACTTTTTGGCTCAAAACTACCTTTAGCTTGCCTTTGGATGAGAGTGGCGTGGTCTAATGGTTAGAGAGTTTGCCTTTGGACCCAAGGGTCCCGGGTTCAAATCTCGGTGGGGCCACTTGCTGGCTTTATTCAAGGTACTCAATTCTGGATTTAATTTGTATAAGTGATATTGGTTAAAAATCAGAATTACCACTCTCTTCATGGTTCATTTGATATGGGCAAAGGAACCATGAAAGCTCTCAATTCCATTCGGTGTGTATTTGTGTTTGATTAGTATGTTTGGATGTTGCAACATGGCGCTGATTAAGCTGCTGCCTTGAAGTTGCATTGTTTCTGTTTGATTAGTTGCTGTATGTCTCTGGCAATTTAGCCTACAGGCTACGATACGAGATTAAATAAACCAGTTATTATTATATATAATAAAGACCGTGATTATTATTTTTGTAAAGCTCATAGAACTATAACGATCCTAATGATTGCAAAATTACTAAAATACTACAATAAGGTTAATACAATATTTGAGAAAGAAATACCTAGTGATACAATCAATCAAAATGTTAACGATTCTAAAATATTTGGAACACTATTTCCCAAGAGCAAATATTCTTCTGTACAGACTCTTCAGTGCAGTACTGGTTTAACTAACAGCGACAAGAAACTGAGTATTAGGGAGTATTTTACGACCAATTGGTAAGTATCTAGCACAGAAATAAATTTCGTAGTTCTATAGTGTGTAATAGTAATCTTATTGATGTTGGTTCATACAGTATTTGTAAAGTTATTATTAGTCTTCTTCTTCTTCTTAGCGTGTCCACAAGTCATTAGTAATGGCTTGTGGTGGTGTCAGGATTCATTCAACTGAGTAAGCTGATCCGGGGCCGCGTGTATCTATGATACGGACGCTCCTAACATGGCCCGCGTTTTTGAGACTGGGGCGGATTGGGAACAGTATTTGTAAAGTTATTATTAGTGACATTAACTTACATTAACACAGCAATATTAGATCTCAAAGTGATACTTGTAGTTTTAATAGTGCTCATATCATGCATATTTGAAATGTTAACTGAAGAGTATGTTTATGACCAAATTTGTGATTTTCCTAGCAACAAATTAACTGGACTTGATATTTTCAATGTGTAAAATTACTTAAGGTAATATTATCCGCCATTATGTGCACCAGAAAATCACTATAAAATCAGATTTACTCGACCAATTCATTTGAAACTTGGTTCTTAGAAAGAATTAGCTTCAATACACATCTTTTCCAAATTTGAAGTTTTATTATTTTTATTCATTTTTTACGTTTTTTAGTAATAATTAAGGCCTGTAGTATCCAAACTTTAGGAGGTAGTCCGATAGTTATATTTTTTTCAAAATATACATTTTGTTGCCTATATCTTGTTCTTTCTGTTAAAGGACCATGGTACGATTGCTAATAACTTCGTCTCCAGAACCCTAGTGGAAGTGGTCAAAAGTTTGGTATCTGAAAGAAAACTGCTATTTTTGGGCTATTTTTCTCATTTTATCCTGTGAAATCTTATGACTAAAGGATGTTTGGTTTGGTTGTTTTGTGCGTAATTGTGCTCCATTTTGGTCAACCAATATTAATTTACAAAGTACCCTATGGGGATTACGAAATCGCGTTCTTAGCTCTGACATCAAACGAGTTTTCTTGCTCATTCAGTTGGAAAGCATCTTTGTGTGAAATCAATAGACACGGATTCTTTCGTCGTGCCACGCAGCTCAGTGACCATTGAAAACTACATAAAGTGCAACTTTTGTTTATGAGGTTTTGCGTCTTTCGGGCGTTCTATCTCAGTCATTTTTTGCACGGAATGGCAAGACCTAGGCAACAAAATGTATATTTCGAAAACGTGCTCCTAAATGTTTCCTTGTCCAATCAATCGTAAAATAAATCGTAATTGTAATTACTCCCCATTCCAGAAAAACAAATTGCCAATAAATTTTGTGAATAAAAAAGAGATAGAAGGTTTAGAATGGTACTGGATTCTAATCCATGGAATCTCTGAATGGCCCTTCAATACATTGAATGCGTTTGTGAAATTGTTACTCGATTGTAAGACTTGCAGTATGTTTTCATTCTTTATTAAGTTACATTGTACAGTCGTAATACTTTACTTGAAAACAACCCAAAAAGGAGTTCGATATACAGGCTAAGTCAATAAAAAATACATTCAGGAAAAAAATTTTCTTGAAAGGTTAAACGTTATTTTGCTCGAATGTTTGTTTGGGCTGTTTACAGGGATGAACAGGCTATCAGAAGATTTTTATTTGGCGTCTTTCGGACTATGTCTACTTTCCGGAGAGAGCCCAAATTCTGTTTGGCCACTTTAAGCCATACAATACGGAGAGACTGATACCGAAATATACCATAACTCATTATAGCAAATACAATTCACACATGTAATTTCAGTTGGAATTGTTTTTTTTTTCTTAACAAAACATAAGTTGAATAAAACGGTCTATTGTGTAATGTAATTATAAGTAAAGCATCTTTAACAAATGAAATTACCATTGTTCAATCAATAAAGTGTCAGTTATTGAAAATCAGTCCATATCAATGTCTCAGTTCATGAACATAATGAAATTGCTCGGAGAATTTTGTTTTACATCTCTAAGGTGATTATATTGCACAAATACAGTACATCAGCGTCCATAAATTGCGAGAAGAACTAACACGGAAGGTTTTCTATAAATAAATTGGAATTAACACTTAAAATTAAATATTGCACTTGTTTTTCAAGCTGAATACGAAACCTTCTATGGTTTCACTTTGACCCCCAAGCTTCGTTAAAACTTTGACTTTGACGGATTACTCTGCAACACCTCCAAATTGAGACAAAAGGCAAAGCGTGTAAGTGCGCAAAACCAGAAAACTTGCTGATCCAAAGTAAACGTGGTCTTATACCAGCCATCTTGACTTTCTTATCTGTGACATTGAACATTTTTTCACTCAGCATTTCCTTGTAATCTCAAGGTTATAATTTAAATAATCTCCTGCAATATTCTCCCACCTATTGTTTTTGTTACCTGCCGAAGACCATGGTTACTATGTAACGATGCATCTTTGTTGTGGCTCAAAAATGGCCAAAAAGGAGTTTCAGTTCTCTCAGCAAAATAGGTTTAACTTCTTCGTCCAAAGTGCAAAGACACCAAATAAATGTTTTCGGAAAGCCTGTGTACTCCATATTGACAACCCAAAGTATAAATACAGGGCCCGGGATTCCAGAAACTTGTTTAAGTAAACGCGATTTTAGCTAAAATCACGCGTAATGTAAAATTGAGTTAAGCAAAAAACCGCGTTTAAATATTTTAAACATTTGCTTGCTTAAACAGAAGCTTTAAACACGAAGTAAATCGGTGTTATTTCAGACGTTAACTTGAGTGTGTTAAAGGCCCTATTGGTATTTTAATGGCTTGAGCGGCACAACAGTATTATATGGCGTTCCGGTTTAGCCGTTTAAGGCGATTGTTTTACACAACCGGGCGGAACGAGACTACATCCATGGCTGTTGTCAAATTGGACAGTGTGCCAATGGGCCGTGCACTGACGGAAAACCCACTTAAAAACACTTAGCCCCCCCGTAACCTAGTTTACAATTTCGATGATTTTGGCGGAGTTTAAAATTGCGTTTAACTTTAAAATCCTTTCTGGAATTGCGTTTACTTAAGCAATAAGTTTATCTCACATATAAACGTTCGCTTAGCTTAAAATCGCGCTAAACACCTTTTTGGAATACGGGCCATTGTGTGCATAATTTTTAAAGGCGAGTTCACCCATGCATTGCAAATGACCTATATCAATATTGGCATATTGATTCGGGTTTTTTATTGAACAGCAGAAATTATTTACATAAGAACCTTAGAAACCCGACATTATATTTTTTTACTTTCATGATATTCAAAGCAAACATAATTAAGTTTTAAATAAATAATTACAATACGGTGCTCTGTTGAGAACAATAAATAACACCAATACACCAAATAACACCATACGCTTAAATGTGTTGGAACATTTTGTTTTCTTCTTCAATCATTGTACAATAAATCCTAAAGGTTCGTTCATACTACACTACACTGTAACGTGCGTTGCGGTAAGTTGCAGTGCTCGAATTACGGTCTGTCCAGTATACTGTATTGCGGTACTGCAACCGAGTTATATTTATTTTAAGTCCAGCTACAGCAGGTTACGTTGAGTTGCTGCAGCAAGTGATCGATATATCGGCACTGCACTGCACGGTGCAGCGAGGTATGAACGAACCTTTAACTAAGGTCCGGTCATACTTCCACTGCAATGCAGTGCAGTGCTGCTGCAGTGCCGATATATCGATCATCCTCAACTGCAACTTGATGCAACCCACTGCAATGCAAGTTAAAACGATTTTAACTTCGGGCACTGCAACGCACTGCAATGCAATGCAGTGGAAGTGTGAACGGACCTTAATTGTAATTATTATCGCAACTACGCCCTATTTTTAATATTTGTAAATAAAAAATTCATAAAAAGATATACGAGGTCAGAATGGTATTGGATTCTAATCATATCTGGGGATACAAATAAAAACAAATGAGTGAAGACCACCCTTTGGAATACAGCCCAAAACGAATCAATTACCTGCAAAGTCATTTAGTATCAAATAGTGTGGTTAAAATAATATCATAAAAAACATTGATGAATTATCACGAGCGATTTTAACCAGGTTTGTTATTAAAATGCCCCCCTTTTGACAATATTCCAACACCAACGAAATTGATTTCAATCACAATTATCAGTTACATCTCCCATATCATTAATTTCCCTAGAGAAAAATCTGACAATCACCACAAAAACTGAGGTAGCGGTATTTGTTTTGTCAGATCTAGGAGCAATTTCCCACTAATCCAAGGCAAGGGTCCGCTCCGTGATTTTTTGTCAGGTGGATTTGAAGGTGTTAAGGGGGAATATTAAACCATATCAATAGGACTACTTACTGAACTAGAATAATTCCATTAGCCCCATGGGAACTTGATTTAAGGGACCTCAACACTAAAAAAAAATTAAAATAATTATTTTTAAAAATGTTTAGTGTTCAAACCTCTTAAATCAAGTTCTCATGGGGCTAGTGGAATTATTCTAGTTTAGTAAGTAGTCCTATTGATATACTTTAATTTACTTTTTATCCCATCATTCTACGATTAATCGGTTTTTTAGAAATCCTGCGCGCAGCGAAGACATATCGTTAAAATTTACTTCTGAGATATCGGCAATTTTGTCTAGAAACACTGTGTTTTTTTATTATATTTTAGAAATGCTATGTTAAAATTATTATCAACTACAAAGTAAGCACTTGAATTTTCATTAATAATTGTGGAAATTAGAGGTCAAAAGCTTAATTACTTTTTAAGATATAAATTTTTAAAGTGGATAAATTAAATATCGCAGCTTGAGGAAACAATAAAATACATAAGAAATAACACAAGAAATTTCAAGTCGTGAGGCGACATTTTCGATCATAACTTGTGAACGGAAGCTTTGATTGTTTTCAAAAAAAAGCAAAAGAAAGGTAATTTTCTCCTTATTTTAAATTTTAAATGTTCATTTTTAGCCCCTCCAACCCCATATTCCCCTTAAGAGACGTTATGGATATAGGATAGTGTTAGGATCAACTACTATATCAACCTTGTATCTCATTTAACATTTTTTTATTCCTAAGAAATAGTGTCTTATTTTTCTGGAATCAGATGTAGAGATTATATAAAAATTAATACCTTTTTATCAACTGACCGTGGACAGAAAGAAGAACCCTTCAATTTTGAAACATATGCCACAAATTATGGCAGATATACGATTGAACCCATTCCAAATAATCTCTTTCAAAGTAAGTACATATATTAGCATGAGATAAACGTTACCATGTTGATTATTGAATTATCAAGAACAACCCGACCTATTTTGGTGCTATTCCCATTCAAATACAATTATGAGTCGCAAATTACTCTTCAGTTTGGATTATCAAAATTAATTGAGCATTTACAAAAGTTTCTTGTCTCCAACTAACCTGTGTGTAGTAACAGCCCCAATAACCATAATGTTACCAATGCTCCCAACCACAAGAATTAGACATGTCAGTATTAGATAAGCCTGGTCTAATGTATTCCAATCATCTTCGTCGTCTTCTTCACTACATTGATTTGTTGTATTTCCTTCAGTTGTCGCAAGAGTTAGGTCTGAGAAATTACTGCTTGCAATGTTCCATTCCATGTTGACGCTCTACATTTAATCGAAATCTTGTCCGGTCAACTGCAGATACTTCAAATACCGGAGAAATAATGATCTAGAATCAGATGATGCGATTTCTTTTCTAAAATAACAGTATAACAATTTCGGCACAAGGTTGTAAAAATAAATAAGAAATCTAGTCGAATCCAATCGTTGTAAATCTAATCTTGTCTAGTTGCGTGATGCATGACTTGTGCGAATACAACGTATTCTACGACAGCTGAGGTGGTTCTGTTCTAAATTGAATTTGAAGCGTTTTCCGATTGGTGCTTTTCGTATTGGTGCTTTTCGTCATCATCAATTTTATTACTAGTCTACTATCAATTGTGCAGTATGCACTGACAAGGAAGGATGCATTTCTTGCGTAAGGAGAGTTTCAATGTCAAAAAACAGCAATTTACCTTGTCAAATCATTATTTTATATAACGCATGCGTTATCCGTGATTTGCAGATTGACAAATTTTCGGTTTCAAATTACATGAACGGTTATGATTTTGAGCAACATTTAAGTGACATCTTGAAAAACAAGTCTGGTCAAAAACTAATCTAAAAGTATCAAGAAAAAATCTTCATTATTACTGTAATCTAAAACCAATAAAGCAATGAAGCAAACGTACGACCAAAAAACGCAACCATCAAATCTCAATTGTTTAAAACAATTTTTCATGGTATGGTACTGAAAAATCAATGAAACGATGTCGTTTCTGCAGGCAAGAATTATCCTTGGACCATCTCGTTGCTAAAGCCCGCATCCGTCAATGCATATTTTCTATGACAATACTATTACTATATTCAAATTTTAGTTCATTAAATTCACCATCCTCAAGCTTTGCCCTCTTCCAAAAGGTTTTACCCTATAAGGTCTACCGCCTATCTTACAATCACTGATTAGCTCAATACGTTATATATCATGATATAACCAGAATTGGCCGATTTAAGGTGTCCTTGCAGAAGTGGGGCTACCTGGAAGCAGATCAGAACATGGTTGTGGAACAGCACCACAGACAATGGAACATATTTTGGTCTGCCCACTGCTGGAGCAACAATGCACAACAAGGACCTTGCGGAATTCAGTGAAGCAGCCAGACGTTGTACCCATCTCTGGCTGGATCATATTTGAGAACCACAGTGTTTGGACACGATAAGAAGAAGAAGACATTATATAACCAATGTATGAGTAATATGTGTATATATAGATGTAATATACTGATGCACACACACACACACAAATACATACATACATACACATATCATCCAGGTCTGCCTCAGTTTACAATGATTGTTTTTAATTATTTATTACGGTATACAAATACAGGTAAGAGTTGAAACATGTGGCTTACATTGCAACATCAATAAATACAGCAATAAACAATAAAATATTTATTTTTTGAAAGGGGGACAAACTCCTTCAAGGTTTACCAGAAGCCGTTAACATCTGAACGTCACAGGGAGATGCTTCCCGTATCGAAAAGAAGACATAGCGCTAGCAGAAATGTCAGGAGTGCTGAACAACAGCTCGCTACAGGAAATCTACTGATTACTCTTTGAGAATTTTTAGAATCCGAAGGAGTAATTCCACCTTACGACCCTTGATGATAATGTTACATGGATAAGGTGCCTTCCTTGTCTTAAGCGAACAAGTTGATTAGATCTAAACTTGACATTCGTTACAAACGGCTTACTGTATTTTGCGAAACGAAACGAAACGAAACAGAACTCCCATTGGATTACACGCTTTAATCCGTTATGCACGTTATACACGCATGATGGAATAAAGCGTGTAATCCAATGGGGGTTCTGTTTTGTTTCGTTTCGTTTCGAAAAAATACAGTAAGCCGTTACAAACACTGGCAGAATTCTTGTTGATAATTTCTGTAAGTTCCCTTGGATCTTTTGACAGGTGTTCTATCTTAATTGCCGAAAATATCTTAAAACCAATAATATTTTTAATATGTCTTAGCCATTTCCCGTTGTTATTAGCTCTCAAGCCTTCGATGTTATTTTCATAATAACGCTCTTGGATCAAGCATATTTCACGCTGTGTTTCATTGCGATGTCTCTAATGTCTTTCCTGATCATCATGTTTGCCTGGTTTACCTCGTTCATCAATCATATATTTCCCCTCTTCCGTTAACTACGGTTTATCCATTTGCCTGGTGCATTTGAGTGATTTCTCCGGAACATCTAACTGATACTTTCCATTTGTATGCTGCGTATGTCGCATCCTAATCCCAGTAATCGGTATTGGAACCCACCGGGAACGCACGATCTAACGATAAGAATTTGGAGCTGGGTTCTAATGAGCTCTAATGGTTGCAAATCAGAGATATACAACAATAACGGGCTTTTCCAATTTGAGATATTAGTCCTCATTTTATGAAGTGTTGACGTTCCGGTTTAGGAAACTGTACGATTTGCTCCAAACTTGCATATTGCTCAACTACAAAGGTGTTAAATAAAATCATTGAAATCGCCCATAAGGCGACGATAAAAAACGTGTTTTACGGACCCGATCTACTGCGTTTTGGAAGATTTTTTGTTTGTTTTTAGTTTTGCCAAAATTATGTCAAATCAGCCTTTTTTGGGCGAAAAGTTGTAATTTTTTGCTATTTTTTACATGTGTTTTTTCTAAAAATTGATCAGTTTTTTTCTCAAGATTTTGTTCAGATTTTGGGGCTATTTTAGGCCAATTTTAACCTACAGATGGGAAAAATCGCCCGACCGACCCTACTTGAAAGGTCCGGCCACCCCTAAAACATTTTTTTTCGTCGCCTAACCATGAAAGACAGGTTTCTGATGAGCGTATCAATGGTTGAGAGCAGTTTTTCGTACCTCGTACGGCGAAGCTCTACCACCATACCAAAACTCACATCCATACGTGAAAGCACGGTCAAGTTACCCAATAACGACCCCTGGATGACCTTTGACCCCAAAATGACCCCTCGAAAACGTGACCACAAACCTCGTACGTCGGAACTCTACCACCATACCAAAATTCATACCCGTATGTTGAAGGACGGCGAAACGCATAGCCGGACAAACAAAAAACCCCTAAAGTTGTTTTTTTAGTAATATAGACGTTTTGATATATGTCCAATCGAGTCCCATTAAAAAACTGACCAACAATTTCGTACCGAATTTACTAAACCACGAACTAAAGTTTTAGGTATTTTGCCCAGGCATTTTCTTCTTTCATTGTAAAATACTTTTGATTGGTGCGCAATCTTTTCCTATTAAAACAAAAACTGGCCAAAAGTTGAAGTTCTTCGATTTATTAAAATCGTATACGGAAATCACTCAATCAAAGAACTAAGGTTTTAGGTACTTTACCACCCAATGTTTTTATTTTCTTCTTTTATTGTAAAATACGTTATGGCATATGCTCAATCTATTCCCGTTAAAAGATGACAAAAGGTTTTAGTTCTTCATTTTAGAAATAGACATGGAAAAAGGAAACACCATACACGCAAAAAAGCCCACACCAGGGCCCCTTGAACAAAGGTATAAAACAAAAATTACGGGAAGTAAAATACACATTTAAAAACAAATTTATTTACAACAATATAGCAATTTGCAAAATAAAAATTCATTTATTTTTACTTGAAAAATTTATTAAAAATATTTCAACCTAGGGTTACAACAATTTTATTGCAAACTTTGAACAATGCCAAAAAGGATATAAGTTTGGTCAAGGAAACAAGGTCAACATCCATTGCATGGGGCTTGACCTTGTTCCCCCTACTTCGTTAAGTAAGCATTTAAGACACTCAAAACTATTCCTTATTTTATCCTATGAGCTCCATCTAAAATTTGCACCATTTTTTATCCAAATCGGAGTAATTTTTAAATTTGACCCCTGTACAACTGAAAATTATCCTTTTTTATTGATTTTTGCTGTTTTTAGCCTATAACTCCAAAACTAAACTATACCTTTTGGGAATCCTTATGATTAAACTATTAACTTGGTATACTTTTCAACATGATTGGATTAATTTCAAAATTTTACCCTGTTATTGACCTTGACTCCCGAAAAACCTATTTCCTCACCCCGTACGATAAACTCACTTTTTTTGGTAAATTGTTGACACCAATACCTGACCAAAATCAGGTGAAATTAGGATTCTTTAAAAACATTTTCACAGATTAAACTTACTTTAGAGATACTAGAGCGCGCCACTCCTTTCGTACGGTAGCTAAAAGATCATATTAAGAATTCATATCATTTGAGTCCTCCATCTGATCAACTTATAGACGGAGATCGTATCATAATAATAAGCAGTTTTATATAGCGCTTATCCCCGAAAACAGGCTCAAAAGCGCGGTGGCAATTTTCTACGCCGCCTTCAGATCGTCACAATCCTTTGCTTCATTTAGATGGTGCTCAAAGGCATGCCTTAACAAGCGCACCAGCTTCAGAATTATTTTCAAATATTAGAAAATGACCTAACGAGATGTGTATTTTATTGTGTTTAAATATGTCTTATAGGACGGGGAGTTCTTTAAAGGGATGTCTTTAGGTGGTGGGGTGGGCGACCTAATATAATCCATTCAAGGTTTAGAGACAACTCAGCTTCACGTAAACCCAGCCAATACGCCAAAAAATATGATATGAATTGTAATATTTTCGAATAGTAACCTATGTAGTTATATTTTACCATTAATTTGAACATTACAAAACTATGGGTGTTCATTCGTTTGCTGCAGCTCTGCCTGCATATGTCAGACTTGTAGTGTGGTACGGAATATGGGTACGGGTATGGGTACGGGTCCGAGACCATGGGTATGGGTACGGGTACGGCGTCCGAGACCGTGGGTACGGGTCGGGTCCGGGTCCAAGGTACCACGGGTACCGGTATGGGATAAGGGTCCAACTGTGACAAAGTCATGGGTACGGGTACGGGTCCAAGCCCATGGGTACGGGTAGGGTAGGGTCAAGCCCAGGGTACGGGTACGGGTCCCGCGTCGACAAACCCATGGGTAGGGTATCAGTGTTATAGGTATGGGTACGAGTCTTGGGGTACGGGTACAGACCTTTGTGTAGTATACCTGGTACATATAAGTGCAAGAGTTCCAAAACTAAAAGACACTAGCAGTGAGCCACCTGAAAGAGTCAATCTATTGATTTGAAATTTGCGGAATAGCTATAAGAAGGAAGGGTAAGTCTGTGGAATCCTATAAGTATTTTTTAGCAATTGAAAAAAGTGTCAGCAAA
>JAMKCH010039885.1:0-13723 GCA_023653785.1 Ophioderma brevispina
TCATGTAATATACACATTTGTTGATTAAAGTTATGGAAAACTTAAAAGTTGGTCTACAAATTACCTGGATGTCTTTATCCTCATGTCAATGTCCCTATCTGTTTTGGGGTATGTTATTTTTATGTGTAAAATATATCTCTGTTCTTCCAATGGCCTAGACTATCATTTGAGAGCAAATTGAAGAAATTTCATATTTTGTGAAAATGTGCCAGTGCCGCTTTAAGCTTTTGATGCAGAATGAACTTAAAAGTTCATTTCTGCATCAAAGGCACTTTTAGGTGTTTATTGCAATTTGCAGCAATATTTACACTAATTAATACCCCATTTGGCAAAGGCAACAGAACAAGCTCACTTTTAAAATTGTAATGCCCTCTTTTCTTTTAAAGCGCCACTGGCACATTTCCATAAAATGTGAAATTTCTTCAATATACTCGCAAATGCTAGTCTAGGCCATTGGAAGAATAAAGGTATATCAGGCGCGTAGCCAGCCCAGTGGTTCTGAGGGGGCAATTTCCTGGTGGGTGCAACAAATGTCCCGGTCACAAGCAAAAATTTCCCGGTCACATGGCAAAAGAGCCCGAAAAAGGGCTGTGTTAACATAAATATCAGTGTTTTATTTCCCGATTTCCTCTCAAAGAATTTATCAGAGGGGGCACTCTGCCCCCCCCCCCTCTTCCCCCACCTGGCTACACCACTGAGGTATATTTTATACATAAAAAATAACATAGCTCAAAACAGTTAGGGGCATTTAGAGACTAAAGACATGCAGGTAATATGTAGGCCAACTTTTAAGTTTGCCGTTACTTTAAATTAAAATGTGTTTATGAAATGAATGTCGTAGACTTGTACTTATTGATAATTAAAACCACAAAGTCACAGACCAGTCAAACAGGGTGGATGTCATGGGAATCAACTCCAGCATGTGTTTTCTTGTGTTAAACACCATTTCCATCATCTGCTGAATGAAATGACTCCGAGTCATTTTATTATAAAATCGTTCTTGTTTACCCATAAGGGCACTGATTTGGGCTCGATCATTTCAGTTGAGGGCTAATGTATAATAAAAGGTTTACAACCATGTAAAATCTTTTGAAAAATCTTGAGGGTGCACTATTTTTCAATACATGTGCCAGTGTCTCTTTAAATAAAAACACCCCTGGTGGCTATTATTACAAGTATAGGTATGTTCCTCAAAATTGTAGAATTTTATACATCATCACATATACAGAAACACAACATTTCTGTATTATTTAAAGCAGTAATGGTCCAACAACAGGATGTTTTCAATAGGAACTCAAAAGAGGTACTATTAGTTGCCTATCTCAGAAACCCAACTATTGCAATGTGTTAGCATTTGTTTCCATAGCAAACTGTTTTTGTTTTATATACACCAATGATCTAAATATAACCTAGATAGGCAGATTTTCCTTAAAAACAGGTTATTCCTTCTTGTCATTTCTGCACGAAATAATCAATATAGACATGTATAGAGTTGAATGGTGTTTATGGGATTTATTCCGTATAGGCTTAATTGATTTCTTTCATCCAAGTCTTACACCAAGGATACACCTAAAAACAGTGTAACCAGATTCGAGGTGCCCAAAAGGAATGTAATTAGCATACTCACTTCATTATCATAGTTTTGGCCACGCCCACCATATTTGGCTTACATATTGTTGTATTTGTGAGACATGCAATTATTTTGTTTGTTGCATTTAGCGAGTTAAAACAACAACTGATGCCACATGCTGTCACTCTAACTCAAATTTATCTCTTAGGCGACGAAAATAAAAAACCCTGTTTTACGGGCCCGACCGACCCTGATTTTTCAGTTTTACAGATTTTTTTTAGTTTTTTCCAAAAATCATGTAAAATCAGCCTGTTTTTAGCCCAAATATCAATTTTGGCAATTTTTTAAAAAAAATTGGTTTGTAAAAATGTTTCATTTTTTCTCTTGATTTTTCAGATTTTGGGGCTATTTTGGGCCAATTTGGACTTCCAGAAAAGAAAAAAAATTAAAAAATCGCCCGACCGACCGACCGACCCTACTCGAAAGGTCCGCTCGCCCGTAAAACAGGTTTTTCTTTTTTCGTCGCCTTATGTCAAATTTATCTCTTATTAACAGGGGTCATCAGAAGACCTTTTTGTGAATAGGGATGCTGGAATTATTTTAGAGCGATATGATTTCTTCCATCGATTGGTTTTGCATAATTAAATGCAGACAAATCGGCTGATCAGACGATGGAACATTGGAGAAATGCAACAATGATAACATAACAAGTGACACACAGATTTTTATGTGTGTGTGTGCTTGCCCAACAACATTGAAGACGCACAGCTGGTAGTGCAACAACAAGGATGGCGCGCGGGGTGTGAAAGAAATCGGTCACATGCTTGGGCTATTCAATAATACACGCAATTCCATTCTTAAAGGCTGACTCGGAGATTTCCCGATGAGGGCGCCCTCATGTATACATACTGCTTGTCCAAATACTAGTCACTGTGTGAAATAGCTAAGCTCAAATCGAAGTCCTTCATATAGAAAATCACATCTTTGTTATAAAATTCCGGATCCGGAATTTTTGTTATACACAGTATCCTATGGCACATAATACTATACATAAATGTTTACTGCATCAAAACAAAAAATCCGATTCATTTCAAACTTTGGAATTGTGCATTTTAGGTTACTATATTTAGTTCTAGTTGACTATTTTTAATTATTACACAAAAAATTATATTTCAAAATCTCTGAGTCAGCCTTTAATCTAATTTGTGATACACCAATCGATCCTCATTTTATAATGACATGATAAATGATGCTGCTATTTTTAGCATAGTCCCTGCAATGATAACATTATATCACATTGTTAGTGCAGGTTACAGTATCGTCTATCCTTAATTGTGAGATTGTATCATAATTATTGTTTATGGCATTATTTTGTACCAAAAGTTAAATTCTATTTCTTTGTTTAATTCCTTGCAGAACATGATCCGATGTGGTAATTAATGGAATGAGCAAAAGTAAATACATGTAGCTGGCTGCAGTAGGATTTCTCATCTAGTATTTTTACATCATCAGAACCTTTGACCTGTGACCTCAAGATTTTACAAGACATATCGATCGACCATTGCTATTATTGCAGCATAGCTGTTTGACTCATCTTGGTTTTAATTTTTGGAATAAGTTTGCGCCAGTGTTTGATCATGCATTTATACCACACCATGTAAAAAATCTTACTTCAGTGATGAAATGGCGAGACTGTAAACCAATGTGAGAGGCTCTCACTACGAACAGATAACACGCTAGTTGTGGTACAGTTATAACAGGGATTGTTGGTTGCGGTGAGAACTACTTGCAAATGGCCATGCACGAATTACGAAAGAGCCTCATGGTGAAGCGCTCCATAAACAAAAAGAAACTTGGACCTGTTAATTACAAAAACAGGGTGTTCTCATTGACAAGCACACACATCTATTATTTTGAAGGATCTCTTGATGTAAGTATATAGAATTTCATATTTTCACAAGAAATTATTGGTAACTTACATGCTCATGATTAAACCAAATTCTTAAACACCTGTGAAAATGTAAGCAATTTAATTGGCTGATGCCTGGTTTCAATTCGATAATTGAACCCAGGTAGTACGCTCCTGTACGCACTAGGTGCGTAGAGAGAAAACGCACCTGTACACGCTCGGTTGCTGGGCAGAATTCCTTCGGCAGACCCATATCGCCAGGCAGAATTTATCTAAAATCCACTGTGTGTTGGAGTGAGAAAGCTACCCTATTATTATAATGTATATCAATCTGCGGTAGACTTAAACCAATGAGAATGTAAGTTTATGTGGATTGAACGATTATGACGCATGGGTATGAGATGCATTGGGTGATGTAGGGATTCAATATTTTGTTAAATATTTACACATTTTAAAAACAGATTTTATTTCAAGTATCAGGGAAATCTACGTCCGATTGAACCCGGTATAGACCATTATTTTTGCGTGGAAGAACGAGGCCGCAGGCCGAGTTTTTCCACTTAAAATAATGGTCTATACCGCTAAATAAAGTTGTGAAAACCTTTCCTGATCAATTTCTATAAACCGTATTGTGACGGTACATGTGTGATGTCACAATTGGTGAGTTTCCAGACTGCCTGTCTTTGTGTCTTTTGTTTGAGTCACCTAGTACAGGCTCTAATCTGACAGGCAAGCTGTCTTGAAACTCACCCAAGTGCAACGTCCGACAGGTTTTCATATCACATAAATTATGTTAGCGGCAATATTTTCTGTTGATTTTGTGCTGGAACCTTGTATTTGGGAGTTGATATCCCGAAACCTTGTATCTGAAAATTCAAGGCCAACTCAGAGATTTCCTGAAAAGAGTGCTCTCAATTTTCCAACAAACTGCAGTTTTTTGCATAATACTTGTCCATATACTTGGCACTATCGGAAATAGTTGAGCTCAAATCTATGTCCTTCATATTGAAAAATCATAACTTTGTAATAAAATTCTGAATCCAGAATTTTCATTATACACAGTAAAAGCTTACTACAACAAAAGGACCAAATCCAATTCATCTCCAACTTTGAAATTGAGCATTACAGGTGTGTACCTTTAAAGACACTATCAGTGATTTGCTAAATCAGCAAATCGAAAAAATCATCAAAAATCAGATTTTTGCGTGTATGTAACAAGTACAGGTAGCCTAACATACCCTGCAAATGATAAGACCAGAAGCAACCTAATAAGGACAGCATCGGAGATTTTAGTCATTACTGTCCGTTCGGACACTTACTACAACACGTAATTAAATGGAGAATCGTATTTTGGAACACTGCCGTTTTCTTCCTTTTCTGTCAATTCTACAGCTGGGAAAGGTAACTTATGAGAATTCTACAGACTTATCCTTCACTTTGAAGCTCTTCCTGCAAATTTCAAATATTTTTCAAATCACTGATAGTGTCTTTAATTTTATTGACTATCGTTTTTTTTCCGAAACACATGAATATATTTTGAAATCTCTGAATCTGCTTTTAATTGATTTGATAGAGACAAATTTCAAAAATATATTTTGAAATCTCTGAGTCTGCCTTTTAATTGATTTGATAAAGACAAATTTCAGAAATTTTGAAAAAAAATGACCTATTGCTATATACAAAAATTGGCATGAAAAAGGGGGATCATTGATGTACCAAAAGGCTGAAAATGAGATGATGTTTGCAGCACGTCCCCGTATGGTTATTTGTGTTGAGTACCCCCTTCCCGGATGCATTTGAAATTGATTTCAATCAATAAAGCCATTCATGTCAACTAACTATATAGACCAGACAAATTATGACAATAATGGCAAACCCAAAATTAATTTCTTCATATTTGTACAAAGAACAACATATCAAAAGTTAAACCAAATCAAAGCAGTTGATATGTATTTTTAGGGGGCATGGTTTACACAGGGGTCATATGGACAAGTAAAAATGTGTTGAGTATGCCAACATGTTCGTCACCTTTCAAGGATTTAAAAAAATATAGTTTGCCCCATCTGCAGATTGTACAAGGCAAAGTAATTTCAATTTCACAGTGGAGGTAAAATTTTGGATTAAATCATTCTGTTATCAGAATTGTGCCAAATTATTTGTCTAATTCCACCATCTATAATATCTTATTGCATTATAATGCAAAGTATGAAAGGGATATTTGGCAGATCACTAACCATACATTTAACTCTGATAATATTGGACTCTGATATTGAACTGTCAAGCATAGAATCTAAATACATTTTCTTATCTAGTGTGACCTAGTGTGACCTAGTGTGACCAATTTACAATCAATTTGAACAAAATCACACCATTCTGTACATTTTACCGCAGGATGACCTTGAACTATAATATTGCCTATATTGTACTAAAACTAGATCATAGATGGAGCAAACTGAACCTTTTTAAAACCATATGAGTAGCTAGTTGAATTGATATCTTTTAAAACAATTTGACAACTTTATCCCCTTTTTAGAACTACATGTTCCACCATATAGTTTTTGGTCAACCTTTAATGTAGTATTTTTTTACAATTTCAGTGTATTTACACCAACATTGTTTTTGTTGCAATTTATTTTTGGTCAAATCATGAAGTTATTGAATTTATCGGCCTTAAAGCACAACACACTATGCTTAAGAATTATATTTTTTTACCTTTTCATTCTCAAAATAAGATTTTTATCCCAAAATACCCATCATTGAAAAAAAGCCTTCAAAATCAATGTTTTCATGATATGGTTGACACATTTTTCACATAATGGTTAGAGTAGATAATAGCACACACAATCATGTAAAGAATGTTTATTTGACCCTCAACTTAGTTGCCAATATGCATCAATGTATTGATCAAAGTTGGATGTTAAAGACACTATCAGACAATTCAGACAATTTTGATCATTTCACTCCAATTTTGACAAGAATGTCATATTTTACACTTATTATAAGGACTTGTTCCGTTTCATCATTTGTAGAGTATGTCAGACTAGATTTTTTTAGATTTTCTGATTTAGTGAATCATTGATTGTGCCTTTAACTAAGCAATTGTCTTGAAATTCAGTACTGTGGGACATACATTTTGCATCATGAAATAAATACTAATCAACTTGTGTGATCTGAAACAAGATATGGAATAGGGAATTTTATACTCAAAATTTCTGTCTGTTAACAGGGAAGTTACAACATGTTGGCTCATTACAACAAATGCAGTGGCCGAATCAACTGAAATTTTGGACATTTGTTTTTTCAATTATACAAAAATCAGCATTTTAAATACTCGCCTATTGTCAAAGGACTGCAGAATCATTACTCTTGTTTATTTCTATTCACCACCAAGATTTCCTTATATTTTTTTGCAGAAAAAAGGAAAAGAAAAGGGACAGATTGACTTAAGCAAGGTTAAAGTGACCGAGGAAGTTGACCATAAAGCATTTGACAAATCCCATGGTATACAGGTAAATATATTAAATGTAATGTATCACATCAAAAGGTACTTGTTATTTGGGTGTTGAGCCTAATTGACTAATTAAAGGTGCAGCAAGAGATATTGAAATCTATACTATTTTCCAGGTAAATAGGTGGGGGGAGACGATCGAAACATGCTCCTTTGTTGTTTTTTTAAGTGTCATAAGTTGAAAAGAGGTTTTTTTTGTGTGTGGGAATTTTTAATTCAGCAGTTAGCTTCCATAGCTATACCAAAGTGTGATTATGATTCTGAATACTAGAATACAAAAAGTGAAGCCATTTGCTATATTATTGGAAAATACAGTGCACAATCTGATGTGTACTAAGTGAAGCTGAAGGCTGAACAAGCACTGCATGCTTTTGAAATGAACTTGAACAGCCACAAAAGAGGGAAAGTAGAAAGTGTTTCCTTTCTGACGTTGTAATTTGTGCACTTTTAAATCTGAAACTGCTTAGTCTTTATGTGTTTCTAAAGGGTGGTGAAAAACAAAGGTATCTATAATCACAACAGTTTCATTTATAGTCCTTTATTCAATGGCAGCTTTTTCATTTTTAGTGTAAATATGCGTATTCGTTATGTCATTTGTTATGAATTGGTATGTAAAAAAATTAAGAGATTGTTAGAATAAACTAGAATTTTCAGCATAGATATTGTGGTCCTGTAGTCCTCTGTAGAACAAGGATGAATCAGAGGAGGTTATCCCAGGTTATGATCACCACTGGATCTCTGAATGTCACTTAATATTCTCAGTCAGATTGCTTACCAAATGTGGCCCTAAGAGGGTAGCAAAGCTTTGTAGTAGAAAGTATACTCTATGTATTCTCTATATGCAAATGAAGTGAATACATGTGCACCAGATTGCATTTTAACATGGATAGAAATGAGTACACACTGAGTGCCTACTGTACATCAATGTAAGGTATCTGGCTTTGCAGAGAAATTTTCCTTGAAAAAGATTAAAGAATTTTAATTTGCATTTTATCAATTTACAGATTGTTTATGAAGAAAATGGTCAGGATTACACCTTATATTTTTTGCCGATTCACAGAGGGAACAGAAGGAATGGCTTAGTGATCTTCAAAGATGTAAGTCATCTGGAGAATTATACCCATAGTCACTTTGTATTTTATTGTTTGTTTAAGTTTGTATTTAAATTAATAGATAGCAGTTTCTACAACCAGGGTGCATATGGGCTGAATACCACATTGCGGTCTCATTGAAAAAAAAAATTATTTAACATTTATTTTTAGAAACTTACCATGCCCCATTATTGGAGACTGTTTGCTCTATTTACAACTGAGAAGAAACAGTTTGAAATGCTCAATAAATGAACAAATGTATATTTCTTGACTATAGTCACTGTCTCATTTGATCTTTGTGAATGTTTGAGCAGTTAAAAGGTGTGTGACCCAATCCACAAACTCATCCCACACTTTACCCCAAGATATTTTTATATGAGAAGAAAGTTCATATTTTTCTCATTACCCCATTGACAATACAGACAAAACTTACAAAAATGGGTCAATATTTTCTACTTCAGGGACAAACAAGAAAACAAAAAGTACAAAATATAAGAATAGCTTTAGCAAAACATTATTGTAACTATGTTAAGGTAAAGTACAGAAGTCATAATTGCACACCATTACAAACCAAAATTGAGATTTCAAAAGGTGTCTTTTTTTCTCTTGAGTGAATGGCTCCTTTAATTAATTTCCTTTGATGTCATGCACAAAAATGCCCCCAGTTGTGGTTAACACAAACTCTCCTATGGACCAATTTGGTTCAAATGTATTGCTTCCACTCTCTACACAGCTGGATCAAATTTGACATTATGCTTCCCTTGATCAGGTCACCCACCTTAAATTGCTGACATCAAGAACAATGAGTAGTATTGAAATTCAGAAGTTTGAAACTTTAATATCAGTTCAAAAAGTAAAAATTTGCTCTCTAAGAGTGTGCCAATTTAATTGTCCTTTGGATAAAATCAGGTGGTATATTCCACCAAAAAGTCATTCCAAATTCAGCATGGTAATGCATTGTTAAAGTTGGCTTAAGATAAACACAACACTAGATGTATCCTACAAAATTTACAAAAAAGGTACAGTTCAGAGTTTCCAGGTATCACATGTTTTAATATTGGAAGTCAAGAGTCCCAGCAAATGTATACCCCTAAAATGGAACATACCCAATACAGTACATCATACATGTTTTAGCCATTAAGACTGCAAGAAAGCTCAACATTTTGTAGATATTTTATTTGTCATGTCTACAACACAACACATGTATATTGAGGAAAAACAAAACATTTTTGTGTCGCCTGCCTTAAGGCAGGAAGATGTATAGGGATCACTTTGTCCCCTGTAGGCTGTAGTCTGTTGTTGTTGTTGATGTCTGTTGTTGTTGTTGATGTCTGTTGTTGTTGTGAAAAGGTTAACATTTGCTTGTAATATCTGCATACTTTGATGGATTTAAACCAAACTTCAGTCGTAGATGCAACATGGGATCTCACATTTGCTGATGAGGTCAAAGGTCACATACTAAGGTCAAAGGTCACATACTAAGGTCAAAGGTCACATACTAAGGTCAAAGGTCATGTGAGGTTGTTGCAAGATAGGTTGAAAATGTAAAATTGACCTAAATTGAAAAGTTGAAGTTCAATTGGGACCAAACTTGAACCATGGGTGCAACATTGGATCCCTCCTATGTTTATGAGGTCAAAGGTCACATCCCAAGGTTAAAGGTCATGTGAGGTAAAGTTGTAAGATAGGCTGAAAATGTAAAATTGACCTAAATTGAAAAGTTGAAGTTCAATTGGAACCAAACTTGAATCATAGGTGCAACATTGGGTCCCTCATTTGTTAATGAGGTCAAAGGTCACATGCCAAGGTCAAAGGTCACATGCCAAGGTCAAAGGTCAAATGAGACATATCATTACAAACCGCGACGGCAGGCGACACATGCGTTCAGAGGACTGATGTATTTTTTCACCCTGCAGCAAAACTGATAATGTACCATGATTAATTGATATCTACCTTACTTGGTGAGGTTTAAATTAATTTGTAGCTTCTCTAATCAAACCTGTTTCATTGTAGTAGGTTTTTTAATATATTTGTACACACTTTACAGGCATGAGTAATATGCAAAAACATTTTTTTTAAAAAGTGCTCTGTTGCTTTTTTAAACAACTTCCATATATTTTCACTGATGACAATTACTAACAATTTTGAGGAAAAAAAATCCTGAAATGAAAATTAGAACTACTGACAATCAAATTTTCATATTGCAGAAATAAAACAAATTGGGAGTCCCTTTCAATTATACTTGGAACAAACAGTAATCAAACTGTTTCTTACAAAAGTAGCAGTGAAGCATAAATGATTTTTCATTTCCTACTGTGATATGTTGTTTATTTTTGTTTTGATTGCCAAAAATCATACAAAAAGTGCTGAGACTAGAAATACTTTACTTCACAAATTGGTGGTTAAGAAACCTATAAGGAAAAAAACAGTAATTTACATTATTTTATGGTAGAGTTGCCCACATTTGGGGTATTTCCAGAGGGTGTTTTGAATCAATCTCATAATGCATTCAATGTGTCTATACTGTACTAAACACATGTCAATACTAAAGTGTTCAAGAAGTTTAAGAACCACAAGACATTTCATGTACATGCTAAAAATTCCTTAAGTACTACCTTGTGGGCTAAAATGAGTGGAAAGTCAAGGATTATATGTATTAAGATTTTTGTGGGATCACATGACCTTATTGAAGTGAAATTTCCCAAAACTGGTGCATTATGGGATGGACTCAATACACCCTCTTGGGTATTTCCTTTTGATGCTGCAGGTCCCTGGTTACATTCCCAATGAAGCCCATTTGGTGGGATTCGATCAAATACTACATTCTGAATTTAATGTGTATAAGAAGTATTGATTAAACTTAAAATTTGTTCTCCTCATGGTGCATTTGAACTTAGGTAAGTAGATATGAAGATACCAAATGTTGCCTTTCAGACGGTACATTAGGTTGTCTGTCACATGTTTATCAGTTTTGGTGAGTATAGGGCGTTGTCCCCTGACTGTCCCAAATAGTCAATGGGCGTCATTGGAAAGCCATGTCTGAACACCGAATAGTCTACCTGGGCTAGATAAGACAAAAATAACATTAATAACATAGCAAGTTGGCTGAAGCAGGATTCAAGCAGCAACCTCTGGATAATGAGTTTTTCCTTTACCATCTGAGCCATTCACTCCTTAGATGGAGCTATCCCTTTTAACAAATGTCTTTCATATGGGAGTGCCAGTCTATAAAGAATTTTCATGATGTAATTCTACATGTAGCACCTCAGAACTTTTGTTATGACCCAGTAGATACAACTTTTAGCAAGGCTCACTTGGCATTTGTATTAAGTTTGCATACATAGCATAACAAGTTAAGTGACTTTTGGTGTCTAACTGAGTGTATATCTTGCACGCGATAGACAGTAAAATAAAGATAAGAGGTCGCTTGCTTAGATTAGAGTTGGAATTTTCTGGTGCAAAACAATTGTGAAGCATATTGTATTTGAAGAATATCAGTACTGTAATGGAGAGGCAGAAAACAAAGTCAAAAAAGACCAAAACAGGTGAGTTTATACTTTGTTCAAACACCTCAAATATGCCTGATTATAAATTTATCATTAGGTAAATAAGATGTGGTTGGATTTGCTGTGATATAAAGCTAAATTAAATTAAAGTGCATTCACTTAGAGCCTGGAAGCTTGCAAATATTTGGTAACACATCTTGAGTACAAAAGGTTTGAGTGATTAAATATGTAGACAGCCTAACATGGACCCCTGACACATGATTCTTAAGTGCTGCAAATGGTGTCTTAATGAGGGGGGTCTAGGCAAATATTACACAGGGGGAACATTTTTAAATTGATCCAGTCATGTTGAAAACTATATGAAGTTATATGTCTAACCATAAGGATTCTAAAAAGGTAAGCTTGTACTACATGCAGCAGCATAAAGTTTTGGCCTTATCACATCACAATGATTCTCTGTTCTTTTTTCCTCTGTATTTGCAGTGTGTAGAAATAATGTTAACTTAAGTGATAAATTTCATAAGGGTGCTTGGGGTAAAAATGGCCGTTGGACATGCTGTGATCAAGACCACCAAGGATCACCTGGGTGTCAACCTACATACAGACAACAAGGGGCTATGTCCAACAAGGTAAGCAGGAGTTACATCTAATCATGCACTTAAGGCTTAACCCCTAACCGGGACCAGTGCTAGGTAATTTCATGGGCCTCACGCACCAGGGACTTTAGCGATAAAGATTGGCAATTACTGATCTCCCGTCAGCAAACTTGTGTGGGCAGATAAGCTGACATCGGGTTGCAGTGTCAGTGAAAAATGGCCTCGAGGCGAGACATTATGGCTACAAATCTAGAGCAGGCTCTACTGGTGCATTGTGAGATAGACTCAATACACGCTCTGGGCCATGTGACTGTTGTAGCAGATTTTATTTATAGGTAGTGTCAAATTTAAAAGATTTTAACTTTTAAAACTTGACACTTGGGTAACCGTAACTGGAATTCAGACCCGGGTAATTCAAGGTCGGGCGGGTACCCGAGTGCCCGCCCAATTGTCCCAGCCCTAATCACTGCATTGGATTTCATGACATATTCAGATTTTTTTTTGTGAAAATGTGTACTGTAATAATGTTTATGAAATAGTTTAAAGTGACAGGAGGAGATTTTTTTAGGATATGAATTTCTCTCAAATTTCACTGGATCGGTTGTAGATCACCTACCGAGAACGTTTGGAAGGATTATTGAACAAACAGGTGCAAAAGAAAACCGCAAACCTTGTTTTGAACTTGCTTGCTATCGTAATCTTTCCCCATAGAAAACCAGGCTTTGACTTTCTATCGTGCACAACAGAAACTACTAAATCATCTTATTACATAAAGACGGCGTATTCGGCTTATTCACTTCAGGTGTGATCTAATACATTGGTATGCATTCCAAATATGTAAAAAAACCTAGGTTCGAGAAAAATTGGGGGCGCTTCTTTCTGGAAATCTCTTCATGTCTCTTTAATGTGTGCATATTTTTAGTTTCTCGTGCATTGGCAAAAATCAATGCACTTCCATCAGTTTGACCAGACTTACAATGGCATTTGCCCCTGAAGCCAATGCACTTGAAGCTACAAATATTCAGCCATTAACCTGTAACTATCAGAGTAGTAGTTCAACTTCTTCCTACTTAGTTAATGGACTTTGGAATCCACAACTTGAACACTTCTCTTTACATTATGATATTGCATGTTTTGAGTCATTCTTTGACATACTCTTAATGATTGGGCACATCCTTGTATGTCCATGTATATTAAGCATATTGGTGTATTGTTATAATGACAGGGTAGTTAAGGGCGCATTTCATAATCTTAGCACCTTCATTTTTGTCTATGGTTCACTAGATATCCTCATGAAAAGGTTATTTCTAAAATTTCAGTTGATTCTGATGGTGCATTTTTATATTATGAGTAAATGTTCATAACACTCTGCCCCTTAGGCTACTGTGTTGTCATTTTGTCTGTTTAGAGACAGACAATTTAAAATCATGAATTTCTTCTAGAGTAGACAGAATATGCACACACAATTTGGCAAACATACTATATTTATGCCAAAAGTTCTAATGATATAAAAATCTCAACTTATTTGAGGTAAGTCGGGGGA
>JAMKCH010039886.1:0-13510 GCA_023653785.1 Ophioderma brevispina
AAAATGAGGACAGGATGCTCTCTTTGTTTGCACCAGTCTTCGAACTCCAGCATAGGGTCATTCTTCTAGGGCATGCCATACAATAGTGGTAATAAGCAAGTCGTGAAGTTATGTATAGCGCAGCCACTGTACTGGTGGGCCTCTTCTTGTACGTGAAAATGTGTGCTGCATTAAGAAAGAGTCAGCTGTTCATGGAGGTGTGATATATACTTGTATCAGTGCTTGCAGCACCCCTCCACCTACCCTGTAACCAATCTCCAAGTCTTAAGAACTGCAATATAAATCTGGAGACCACCAAACATGTACAAATGGGTCTTGTCCATATTTTTCTGGCCATTTCCACTCGATTTGATTTGCTAATACATAGCGGCTGATCAAAGGCGATTACTGGTGTTTGTCCTGAATTCAAATGTTCCACTGCATTCAAGATCACATCCACAGAATGCTTGATCATTGCCACTGCTTGAGAACTTTGCATGGAACAATGGGAAGTAGGGCACTAGGACATATAGCTTTATCCTCGTGGTGTCTATTTGCATGGTTGGCAGCCCATGACAATTAGATAAGGTCTCAGTTCATCAATCACGTGCAGCCTTCTCTAAGACTTGTTGAGTATGTTCAAGCCACTAGTGGTATTCTACCTCAAGGTGTTGCTTTGAATCCATTCTTTGCCTAGGGATGTGACGCTGAGTAGCTGGCCACAGGTTGATTTTTATAGCAGCTGGTGGTGGTAACAGGGGGCACTTCAGTGTAAGAATTGTGGCAAGGTGGATCCACTGATTTGGAGTGTGGATCTCTAGATCCTCCAGCAATGACATTGTTTCTATCCACTCCTTCACCATCAAAAGGGTGCTGGAAAAGAGATATACCAGTGACATGAAAGGATTCTCACCTTTTGATGTTGTTGAGCTTGGGTTATGATTCAATGTTTGTCCACCGCAGCAGTCGTGAAAACACATTGCCTCACAAGTTAGGAGGGCAAACCACTGCTCTCTGTGATAATGCCTGGCAGATGTGTTTCCAATCCTCTGCTGAAAAGACGAAGCACCGAGTCATATGAGATGCTCAGGCCAACTTTAGAAAGCCTGTCTACTAGTTCCCGATTGCGTGTTTGGGCATGTATCATTAGCCCTGTGTAACACAAATGGGATTGGTGTATCCTGAGCAGTGCTGGGCTTACACTAGATTTTTTAAAATCTATCGCACCTTCCATGTTGACGCTGTTGAACTTATCAGCTGAGCGATAGATAGTGCAGAAGGTATTGTCGTCACTTGGATCCGTGTGCTGGCCCTTCAAGTACCATATTTATAAGAGCAAGTAGCATGCGTGGCACCGATGCTTGTTGACATCAGCTGGGAAACAGTAAAGGTTTATTTTCCCCAAATATGTTCGACGAAACAATCTGTGCTGCACGTGCAAGATGGACTGCATCTTTGTCGTTATCCAAATTACAGGCTTTGGCTAGGGCAGCGCCGATGTCCTCATCAAATGCTAACAAGATTATATCTACTTTTTTCTGAGCTCTCATGTCTGGAAAGTGAGCCAGGTCGGCGTTGCTGAGTCGAGTCGTATGTATTTTGGCATCAAGTGTGACTCCAAGAAAACTGTTCCATCTAGACGTTATAGGATGGCAAGTCAGCAAGTTTGAATACTGGCTGTTTCTTTATCCAAGCGGGGTTTCCTCGATATACATGACTAACTCTGCAAAAACAATCCCTGGTATCATTTTTTCTAATAGTACCTTCGTGCTCATCAGTCTTGGCTGTTCTTACACGATTGTACAAGTTCACTAAGAACTTGCTATGGTAACGGCTTCGAGGGCTACCATATCTCCAGGATAAGTTTGCTAACAGTTCTGTGTTCTGGAGAAAAACAGCACTTCTCGTACCCGCTGTCCATCTCTAATGTAGTTGCTTCATGGAGACCATCAGTATCTGCCAATTGCCCACAGAAAAAGCACCTTGCTTCTTGGGATACTGCAGCCAAAACTTTAGGACCGTGTACGCTACAGATATTGTGAGGCCCTGACTCTCAATGCTTGCTGTCAGCACTATCTTTTCTGCTCTGTTAGCTTTGTGTTGTTGTATTTGAGGGATTGCATGAATGGTGGTATACAGCATTATTAGCCACCATAGACTGCCTCACTGCCATGCCCTTCATCCAGTCTTTCCAACTGAAATGGCAATGTACAAGTTTATTCAACTAAAACAAGTTTTTTGCTAATGAACGTAGCACTTCCAGGGTCTCTTCTGTTATTTTTTGCTGGAATTATTACCACCTCACTTTATTCTTCTTGGCAAATCATCACAGTTCCGTTGGTGGGGCATGGGGGGCTGTGTTGCGATGTTGAAGGGGTTAAAAATGCCAGAGGTAACCAGCTTAAAGTTCTTTGACATTGTTTATTCTAGTGTTGTTTTCTTTAGTTCTTATTATTAGTGTCTACTCTATCTACAGGACTCTACTCTACGATTAGTATTTAGTGACGGCCACCATCAGTCTGCAAAAGAAACAGAATAAAGGAGGTAGTTGTATATTTCCCGGCCTTCAGTTAGTAGTGATTTTAGGTTGCAGGCTTGAAAACACAATTTGGATATTAATACACAGAAAACAAGTTCTTTAATCAAACCATTCTTGAAGCGACGTATACTATATGATAATCACTTCATAGCTTCACTACTAGTAATATAATGCATGCTATCTGAAAAACAGATATGCAAGACAACGAGGTACACTTCTCCGAAGCAAAACATGTAAATTAAGAACTGTGGCGTGGTTTGCAGTTCCAAATTCATGTTAAAGTGCAACATGCTATTACAATAAAACATGGTTAATGAGTCATCATTTTCATCGTTATTACTTTTCGCAAATGATTTTCATAGGTTTCTTAACAATATGGCTCTAACAGGCTAAAACATGTAGTATGTTTTATTTTTTGAGTTATATTTGTGAATGTTCTAGCAATACACCAAAAATATTAGTTGGAAGTAGATTTACATGATCTGTATGTAGTATCTTTAAATAACCAAATAAAAGTGCTATTTGGCGGCCAGTTTGAAAGACGGATTGTTTGATTTAAACTTATCACTTTATCTCATGAACCTTTTTCACTTGTAAATGACTCCAAATAATTTTAAGAACATTAAAATAACATTTTAATATATAACACCGCATTCTAAAAAGCATAGCAGGTGATAAACAGTGAAAAGCAACTGTTGGCGGCCATTTTGAAAAATGGCTGCCAAACCCGTCGGGGTTTAAAATTGAAGTGGCTCATGATATCAATATTTAAGTATATATTACTCTACTTATATACAAAATCCTGGCTTTTATCACTAAATGCACAGATGTTATGTATATTGTAGTTATGCCGCCTCGCTACAAGTTATTTCCACTGATACAAAGCCATACCTAAACAAAGTATGTTTTGTCTGTTTTTGCTAATAAAGAGTATTTTTGTCAGGTGTTTGCTAGCTTAAACAATTAAGCAATGCATTTTGTCGTAAGCTACCCGTTATTATCGTGTTTTGCTTTACAATATTTTTATCTCTGTGAATTTGAGTATTAAATACCCTAACACATACATCACAATTCAGGATTAAGAAAAAAATTACCCTTTTTGTATCCCTGTAGGTAGTATCTTTAAATAAACCAATAAAAGTGACTATTTGGCGGACCATTTGAAAGACGAATGTTTGATTTTAAAATTATCCCTTTATCTCCATGAACCTTTTTGTCACTTTTTTAAAATGACCTCCAAATATTTTCAGAAAACATAAATAACATTTTAATCATCATAACACCAGCAGTTCTAAAAGAATATGAGGAAACAGTGAAAAGCAACTTTTGGCGGCCATTTTGAAAAATGGCTGACAAACCCGTCAGGGGTAAAAATTGAAGTGGCTCTGATTAAATATTTAAGTATATTTACTCTACTAATATACAAAATCCCTTGCTTTTATCAATAAATGCACGATTGTTATGTAATTTTAGTTATGCGGCCTCTACAAGTATTTCCACCGACTACAAAGCATACCCTAAACACAGTATTTTTGTCTGTTTTTGTACACTAAAGGGAAGATTTTTGTCAGTTTTTGCTAGCTAAACAAAGTTAAGCAATGCATTTTGTCGCTAATATACCCTTTATTATCTTTTGGCTTTTACACTATTTTTATCTCGGCTGAATTTGAGTATTAAATACCCTAAAACAACACACAATTTCAGGATTGAAGAAAAAAAATACCTTTTGGTATACCCTGTATGTAGATCTTAAATAACCAATAAAAGTGCTATTTGGCGGCCATTTTGAAAGACGAATGTTTGATTACACTTATCCCTTATATCCATGAACTTTTTGTCACTTTGAAATGACTCAAAATATGTCAGACAATAAAATAACTTTTAATTCATCATAAAGAGACATTCTAACGCATTGCTGTGATAAACAGTGAAAAGCAACTTTTGGCGGCCATTTTGAAAAATGGTGCCAAACCCGTCAGGGGTAAAAATTGAAGTGGCTCATGATCTCAATATTTAAGGTTATATATACTCTACTTATATAAACAAAATCCCTTGCTTTTATCACTTAATGCACGATTGTTATGTATAATTTTAGTTATGCCGCCTCTACAAGTATTTCCACCGACTACCAAAGCATACCTAAACAAGTATTTTGTCTGTTTTTGCTACACGTAAGAAGTATTTTTCAGTTTTTGCTAGCTAAACAAGTAAGCAAGCCTTTTGTCGCTAATATACCCTGTATTATCTTGTTTTGCTTACAATATTTTTATCTCTGCTGAATTTGAGTATTAAATACCTAGAACACATACATCACAATTTCAGGATTAGAAAAAAAAAAACATACCCTGTTGTCCAATTTTGCTGTTTTGACACCCTAATCAATATACGCGAGTATCATCGCTGTTGGCAAAAAGATTACCCTTTTAACGCGTTTTATTGTGCACGCATCATATCCACTTTGAAACAAATGCCCCCCCCGGAGCCGGCGAAGCCATAATCGGCTCAGAGACAATAACGGAATTAAATGCGTGAATAATGTTGCGTGATAGTAGAGACGTAATATGCCACATGTCCTATACAACCTTGAAAAAATTCTAATAAAAGGACTTTTTGTATATTTTGGTAGGCCTATATATGAATAATTACCAAAAAATTTGTCCCGCCTTCTAGTTGCTGCGTTGGTCAAATATTCAAGGTCAAAGGTCGACGACCTTTATACGGCCTATGATGGGTTATAACTGCTCATCCAATTGGCCTAGAAGCAAAAAGATGGTGTCGATACCAATGTTTTGGGGGTCAATTTAAAATAAATACAATAAAAACAGTCGTGAGGCTTACAAATGAAGTCATCATTATCTTTCAGCATGGAAAGCACTTTTAATCAATTTTTCCACGTTTTCTCAACATAAATTAGCCAATTCGTCAGTCTGTACAAGTATCAAATAAACCAAAACATTGACCATAATCTATAATGAAAACAGCCAAAATACTTTTGTAAAATCATTGGATATTGATGATAACTAAAGTAATTAACCATTCTTGAACAAATATTTATTTGGACCACATCAGAAGCCACATACCACTGTTGAAAATAAGCCAACTCCTGAAACTGCATCACATGACGCAGTGATTCGCCCTTGCTCCACCAAATGTTTTTCTCCCAAAAAAATAAAAACCAAACCTTCAAACAACCTTCTTTAGGGTGGAGAATAACAAATTTAGGGAGGACCGTAATATTAGAGGCTTAATGTTACACATGTCCATGTAAACCTTACACAAATTCTAATTAAAGGACTTTTTGTATATTTTGGTAGGCCTATATATATGAATAATTATGGAAAAAATTTGTGCGGCCTTCTAGTGGTGGTGGTCAGATATCAAGGCATGCTTCTTTTCTTGTTTACTGAGTTCCTCAGCGCCTGTTTTAGTAAAGATGTGATGGGTATACCTGCTCAGCCAATGGTGTAAATAAAAACAATAAACATTATTCTTTAGGCTTACAGACGCAGCCATCATTGCTTTTCAGCATAGAAAGCACTTTTATCCAAATTTTTACAATGTTTTTTCAACGTGAATTAGCCAATTCGTCAGTAGTACAAATATTAAAGTGACAGGAGGAATTTATTGGATACGAATTTCTCTCAAATTTAATGGAATCGGTTGTAGACCCACCTACCGAGAACGTCGAAGGCTTATTGAACAAACAAGTACAAAGGAAAACCACAAACATGTTTTGAACTTGGCTCCTATCGTTATCGTCCCCATAGACCACCATGCTTTGACTTTCGTCGTGCACGACAGAAAGTACTAAATAACCATCTTACTATATAAAGGACGGCGTATTTGGCTTATGCATTTCAGGTGTGATCTAATCATTGGAAAGCATTCCAAATCTGCAAAAAAACTGAGTTTCGACAAAAATTGGGGGCGGCTTCTTTCTGGAAATCTCCTCTGTCTCAGGCGGTGGCGGCCAAGCTTCATCATAGCGCAAGACTGCCGAACGAGTCATTGGACAGCCTGAACAGTGACGCGGAATATGAAAGTCAGTACGAGTTTCTAAATAGATCAGTGAGGGCGAGTGGGAATTCCCGTACCCGTGTGCCGCGACGATCTAAATTGCCTTGCTTTAGTCGGTGGTGCATAATTGTGCTGCAAAACTTATCATCAAATCGTTTTTAAAGACGGGACATGAGAGGGATGCTACAGCAGGTCAACGAATCATATTCCACGGTGGTGCAAGGCTACCTGTTACCGGGCCTGGTACCGGTACATGGTCCGCAGCTATAAATAGACGGTGACCATGCGTTTGATAATAAGGTCAATCGAGCCTCGTTCAAAATGGAGCCCGTTTGTACCGTTATTCATACAAAAAAAAAGATTACACTGGAGTTGATTCGTCAACTCCAACGGATTTGAGTGGAAAAATTATTGATTAATAAACATATTTGACTTTAGAATATTTGTCAGTTTTCGGAAATAATCGGATTAGGAAATTTAGGTGATTATTTACCTGTCAAATTGGCTTCATTCCCGCTAGAACTTTCCGTGCATGGGTAGGTACGATAACGCATGCGTTGTAATTTCGATTATGATCACGCCACCAGCGATGAAGGTAATTGACAGAATATACTGTCACGATCGCAGATTTACAATAATTCGATCGAAAAATGTGAATTTAACCGCGAATGACTGTAAATCGCCGAAACAGTCGGTCGCTGTAAATTTAACAGTGTAAAAATACTGTTAAAATACGCGGTTATTTTTTAGGGATGTGGAGTACGTGGTAACCTATGGGAACGGCAAAAACGACGCTATCTTGGCCGGCCCCCACTGTCATGTCTATTTTAACAACAATATTTGACCTTAATATATATAATAATGAAAAACAGCTACAATATTATGTCAAATGTATACTACCTCCATTTTGTGATTAAAAATATCATTTAATTTTCTAAATTTATTTTTTAGAAAAAGATTTCCATGGGAAAAGTACTTTGGTTAGGTTGAAAAAGAGAATAGGGGAATTCCCCTAGAGTGTTTGTGCAAAACACACCTGTTAGATTAGATTGCACAATGGGGAGAGTGGGGAATTCCCCGAATGCTAAACTTAGAACACTATGGTCAACTTGTTGTGCTTTGAGATGAAAAAATTGAAGATCAGGGAATTTCCAAACAAAGTATATTTGGAAAGTGATGTGATTCAGGTTATGTTGATGCATTGATGCTGTTGTTAATGTCTATTTAAGACTTGGGAAGTTTATGAAATATTGTGTATATATGAAGGAGAAACTTGGCCAGAAGATTTCGCCAGCATCAACTAGTAAACAAGTAGCTAGAAGTTCTAGCGATAGTTTCAATCTGCAATAAAGAGCAGACCTGTACTTGGTGCCAGATTGATTATATTTACAATTCCATGTGAGCGAATGCTGAATTATTCTACGTTCTCTTTGAAGCTGAAAGTTGCTGGGAATCAAATAGGATTCCAAATTGTGGACAGATGAAATCGTTGGTTGATTATCTTGGAATGCTATTACTGTGAATAGTGTTTCGAGGGACTATTGTAACATGGTGTCTTGAACTGCTGGGACAAAGTTAACCAGGACTGAGAAGATCCCATGGAATATTACCTGGGGATTTATAAGCGTGACTTTGCATGCTGTCATTTTGAGGTCTTCGCTGTGAGGACATCACATCGTTGAACGGCAAACGCTTCATGTGGACATACTGGACATTCTTGAGGACATAAGATTAAAATAATTGTGTGTAATGTGTAATTTGATATAGTAATATTGTTTTTGGACATTAAATTCTGAATCAACCAATCAAAGTCATTACAAATGTTATATTATATTAAATTAGATCACTTCGTGCACAAGGCTCTTTGTTGTGTTTGAAAGGTATCTCTGACCTGAGCCTACGAGACGTCATTAATAACCAATCAGAGACATATTGTTATGGACATATCCTCGAACTGATGAGTCCCGTGTGTGATTCAATAGTGTGGTACTAGTGATCAGACCTTCTTGCATAAATATTTCATTGGTGACTATAAAAACCCCCATTACCACTGCTAATGAGCCAACTCCCAAAAAAGGCGGGACATGGGCAAGCAACACAAATATCACAGACAACATCAAGCGGCGCTGTGATCCCGGCCCTTCAGCAAAAATGTTTCTCACAAAAAAAACCCACAAAACAAACCCAAACAAAAAACCTGCAAAACGACCTCCTTCGACACTGTTAAAATAAACTTGTAAAAAAAAAGGCATTTGACTGGCAGGCTGGGACTCACTAATGCAGAAACGTAAAAAGAACTGGAAGCGTAAAAAAATACGAAATATTGCAGGACAACGTAAAATAACGGCGTACGCCCTGTAGTCCGTCCGTCCCCCCGTTAAAATCAGCTTCCTTGATTGTTGGTTTAAAAACTATTAAGAAATAAAACGTTATAACAATCTCATGCCCAAATTTTCACGTGTAGCTATGGCATCATAACAAACGTTGTATTCGTTACCCGGGGTTGTAAGAAAGTTATCTTTCAGGCAAAACCAATTTTGAGAAAAAAAAGGGCCAATAAACAAAGGAAAAAGTGAAGAAATAAAAAATTAAAAAAAAAAAAAAAAAAAAAAAAAAAAAATGTTTATAGTAATGTACACATTTTAAGGTCACCAATTACTTAATCATCACATGATATAAACTCAATACATGTACATACATAGATTCGAACCAGGCCTTAAGATTTACAAGTCCTAAAACTGATCCACTACACTACCTGACTTACTGATTAGCAGGGGCTAAAATTAATATATATATATATATATTATAGATATATATAATTGTGTGGTGTATACTTTTTTAATAAAACAAAAAGGGTGAGGACAAGAGGTTTTTAAAACTATTTTTAAAAAATGATAAACCGTCCCTAGACAAATTTTTCTTTTTTTAATGACGTTACTTAAGACGTATTTAACACATTTATAGGTAAACGATTTTCATAGTTCGTATTCTTACATTAAAAACAAGAGTAAGTTACAAAAGGAACGTATATTACGGAAAATATAATACCGGTAGCGTATAAATACTACCTTTTTTCAAAATGTGTAGTATATTTTTAGCCACTGTTTATTTAATTTTTCATGATTCCAAATTGTAATTATGGTAGGGTATAGGTAATAAAGCGTGAAGATTATGAAGATTGGTGGTTTTTACCGTAATTTTAAAGGTAAGTCTGGTTTAAAAGAGGAACATTTTTAACAGGTGTAGGTAGAGAATAACAATTGCGTGAGCGCCATAAGGTCGTGGAGGGGAGGTATCCACACTCAAGGTATCGCCCTTCCAGTCTCCTGATAGGGAATACACTGTACTTGTAATAGCTTCCTTCCACAAACGTACTTTTACAAAGAATACCACTGCATGGCTTAATCGGTGGCGGAAGAAAGTTGCAGAAGGTAGCCAACGCCAACGCAACCCCATTGTGCAAACGCCCCAACCCATAGTCGCCTAATGCTCCTGGTTCAAGATGTTACTAAAGCCAAGACGGATTGGACGGCGACACCCCATCTCCGCTTGACTAACACTTGCATCACATAGACTTGTTGGAAGGCTGGATGGACGGAAGTACAAACTCCAACCGACATTATCGTCCAAAATGTCTCTGGGATGAAGGCATCTTTATAGAAGGCCCAGGAGGGGAAGCGGTGAGTTTCCAACATCACCTATGGCCGAACCAAGAAGCCAGTCAACCAATCCTGGTGTTTTTGTGTGCTTTCAGATGACTGAGGGAAATCAGCTGAGCTCACTGTATCCTTGCTGCAGGCTGAAGCTTCTTGAGCTGTCTACAACACCGGTTTCGGGGTGAAAGGAAAGACGTCTGATTCTTGCCAAAAAAGCATACATGTGGAAGAATAGAGACCTCCTAGAGCTCAAAGCGGTGGTGGGCCTCGTCCGTAGACAATGCATGTTATATCCGAATCCCCTATGGCCACAAGCCTCAGCCACAAGCCACAGCTACTAGGAAGTTCCAGAAGAATAAGCTTTCGGTGGTTAAACTGGTTTTCGACACCCCAGAATGCAAGACCAAATGGCAAATCCAACTCCGGAAAGCTACGAACCGGGGACTATCCGTAAACTACCCTTCACCAGATGGACAAGACTTAAACGGTCATGCCATCACGATCCCTTACGGTCGGCCTGTGAAGTGAGCATGGCAGCCTGTCAGAAAGTCACCCTCAGTGTAACAGTCTACATAATGCACCAGACAGGTTCAGAGCATATGGTGGGGCACTCTGGGACGAACGCTTCGACTGGAGGACCTCTTAACAGGCCCCCTCCCTTTGGGAGATGGTACTGTTCCTGTCGATTCATGACTGAGGGCTGAACAGAGCCATGTGTGGACGGTCCCAATATCTAGAAGAGTGTGCGGCACACTGCAAAGTAGAGCTGCCATTCACCTAAGTCCCTCTGACTTACGGCTGTGTCTGGGATTAGGGACCCTTCTGGGAGACTGTCCGCAAACGATTGTCTACTCCCGAAACACGGGAGTCGATCAGCCCAATGTTCCCCATCTCGGCACCACCCGAATAGCCGAAGAACGCCCTGCATCGCTGGGACTGATTACACCCCTCCCTTGTTTATATGTCACGCACCTTCATATTGTCACCGCGGACAACAATTACCTCCCCCCTGACACGTAGGAAGCCAGTGCCGCAAGTGCCAGAAAGACGGTGGACAGCCCGAGGACGTTTATGTGGTGACGAGTCCAGCGGAGGCTGGTCGTCGGCCTGCCCACGAAGAGATTGGAGGTGAGCCCCCAACTTAACGCCATCCGTCGTCAGGGTGTTTAAACGCATCCATTTTCAGCGTGGTTTGATAGGTCACAGGTTGGCTGAATGGGACTCCTAGCCTCATAGGAGTGGCACAGTCCCACCATTGAAGGTTTGAGGTAACCTTCGTCTTCGTGGGGGAGAATGTGGGGTGTTTACCACTGTCACAAGGTTTTCATCCGGCCATCTTTTGGAGGAAGGGGGTGGATGTCACCTTATAATATTTTTCTTTTTCACTTCTATCAAAATATATATGCTTTATTACTTAATACTCCTGTGTATGTTACAAAACTTGATTTTTCCTTTCATAATCACCCCCAAAACCGAACAAAAATCACACATTCCGTATTTTTAACTCAAAATAGAAATTGACTTAATTTTAGCAACAATCGGAGAAATCAAGTTTTCCCTTGATTATTATTGTAAAAATTACTATGAAGTCAATTGGAGGACTATGGGAATGCTTTGATATCAATTGAAGAAGAGACTTATACCAATGCCCCCTTTACCAAAATCAAAAGGGTCAGATGCTTTGTAACTAAGAAATCCTAAGGAGGTCTTTAACCCAACACCTTTGAAAAGGTTGAGGGGGACGAAGTTTAGTACACTTTCATGCAGATAGTGCCTACTATTTTGAAAATCGGAAGGTGTGTCCTTTGATCGTTTTTCCTATATGCTGATTGTGTTTTGTTGCCCCCAAAAACTAGGTATAGGACACCTCATTTATGCTTTAACAAAATGCTAGGAGTTATTGATCCATGATATGCCTTATACAGGTCATTGCCCTTTGACCTTGATATCTGACCAACGCAGCTGCCAAAAGGCCGTACAATTTTTTCCATAATAATTCACATATAGCCCTTCAAAAATATACAAATAGTCCTTTTATTAGAATAGAAGATGTCAACGAATTGAGTACCCTATTCCTTACCGTTGTAGCCGGACTATGAGTACGCTGGGACCTATAATATTCCTACACTGTACTACGGGCCTTACCAGACTTACAATTCGGCAAAATTAGGCACTCTATATGACTATACCCAATAAATATGCATATAATATTCTATGGTGCTAAGGTGGATACGGTCATTTTTCTGTCATTTCTGTGGGAAAATCGTTTGCTTCAAAAAGTCCTACCCCTAAAACGATCCCCTATATTTTAGCTTCACGAAAGCAAGCGATGAACTATCACAAATCAGGTGTTGGAAAGGAAATTGGAATAAAATGTGGTTTGAAGACATTAGGCCAGTCATCAACATCCGGTCGTACCCCGAGTGCTTGTCTTACGGAAGTGGGGAACGCTGTCGTATACATATCGGACGGTTACAGACGGCAGGTTCAAGATTATCACCTCCTCGTGGGGAGCCCCGAAAACTGATCTGATCAGGCGAATGATAAACAACTGAGCTACGCTAAACATCCCGTTTGTCTTTTTTACTTACTGTCTTTTTACCTCAAAAGTTGTCTTTTTAACTTAACTATATTTTTTTTTATCATGTCCCTTCTAGGACACAACCTGATTCAGTCTGGAAGACGTGCCCTTATTAGGGCAGGCATCAACGGATGTCAAGGTCAGATAGCATCTCTGTGCGTCAACTACACTGAAGGACTATTAGGGCAAAAATTAAACATCATTGAACATCTTACACAACTCACAAAGTCATGCGATTCTCCTTCAGAGATACACCAACTGGCAGTTTCATCCTGAAAATTTGTGGCTATACTCCAGCTGCACACACCGATAGCGCTATCTACGGATTGCACCTTTGTGTTAGAAACACAACTCAATGGAAACACATGGGGCACCTCACCTGCAGACTCGATCATGGAATGGGCAACGACCAAATTGTAGATGTCCACATCAATGTCTACAAGCCACCCAACTCCCGGCTTCAAGCCAATTCTCTACTACTTACGTGGTGCACCTTGCATCTACGCTGGCGACTTCAAGAGTCAGAGTCATATCATTACCTGGTGCTATAAAAAAAAAAAAAACAGAAATACCCAGTCTGACGAGCCACCCTAGAGGACTGCCTCCATCCGGCGTACAACTTTTCAAACGATCCCAAGCGAACCAGATCAGTTTCTACTCTGGAAGGTGAACACAACCTCAAATCCCGACCTTGCATTTGTAAATATGGACGCCATGGGTGTCCTATTTACCGCACTG
>JAMKCH010039887.1:0-26896 GCA_023653785.1 Ophioderma brevispina
TCTCATGGGTTGGGGGTGTGAAGTTGGGGCTCAATGGCTGCCAACCTGTCACCTTTTGGGCGGGCTGCGAGAGATGAACTAGCTGCGTGGGGGTGCCGGTGTGTGGGTAGGTGAGGCCAATTCCAGTGCCTATGTCCATATTTCAGGTCACGGAATCCAATAAAATATTTATAGCATATTGGATCAGTAGCTTGTGTCATTCGGTTGTGGCGCCATCTTGAATTTCAAAATGGTCACCAAATTAGTCTATTTAACCCATATCCCGAATCTCTGAACAGAAGCCGATTGTGATGTCCGATCCTCCTCCAGTTTTAAAAGGGTCAATTATCCAATTAGAGACGGGATTGGGAGGGGTATATATTGGCTCATTTGGGTTTTGGTACCCATCTTGATTTCAAAATGGCTGCCAAGCAAAAGTGGTTTGGCCCATTCATAGGCTCTGTAAACACCTTCTGTGTCTGGTGTGTCGGTAGGGTAGATCAATCACATTTCATTGCAGTGGGGTACTTATAAAGAAGATGTCTTTCCAACAAGACAATTGGAAACCACATCAAATGGTCCCTAGCAGACATTTGCATATTTTCATGGCGATGTTTTTCTTATTCTTTTTTTTGACCCTAGGTTAAACGTTCATTACACTTATGTGTTAAGTCTTACGACAACCCTAATAGTGTGTGTATGTGGGTGGGCCGCATGCAGACCCCCTCTGAAAACAAAAATCACCGTTGGAATTTTTATTACCTCAACTCTGTTTATGATGGGGTAACATCAATAGGACCACAGTATATGGAAAAAAATTAAAATCGGTTGTATGATTCAATGGCGTTCCCAAGCTAATTTGTTTTATGACGCGCACTAAATTCTCCCGCCAGAAAATGAAAAAACCGTTCCCCCCGAAGGACTTATTCCCATAAAAATTTGGCTCATAATAGGTAGACATAAATACATTGCTGAAATAAAATTTTTTAAAAATTCTCCAGTACGATTTAAGGGCGTGAACAAGTTTAATAGCGCCACCAAAATGTTTATTTATGCCATTTAGCATAAAAACGCAATGGCCGATTAATATTTTTTTCACCAAAATATGTGCAACTGGTATTTAAGCATTGCAATAACATGTGTGCGAAAAATAAAATGTTGGGTGGTCCATCATGGAACCACCCCCATTACACACTTAAGTGTTAAAAAATCAGTTTTTTGTGTGCGTTTAATGGAGACAATATCTTATACCAAACAGGAAGGGGAGTACTACCTAACGTAATTCAACAAGTTTCATTGTACAGTACTATTGCGTAAATTTGAACAATTTTTCATTCACCTTGAGTCGTAATATAGATAATTGAAATGCACGATATTTTATAGTAGCGCTTTTAACACAACGTCTTAAACGCTTTATATTTATTCCGCTGTCCCTAGGATATATCACATTTTCACATATTGAAATTCGGCAGCCAATTAAAACGGCGCAGAGCTGACTACCCCCTGACAGCTCCCCATATAGTACCTGGGGAAGCGAGATAAAGTTCTTTCCCGGGGACACAGACACATGCTACCAGCTCCCCATTTTAACAACCTGGGTGAATTGAGATAAGCGAGATAAAGTGTTTTTGCCCAAGCGACAAACACATTGGCCTTGGCGGGGCTCGAACTCACCATTTCAACGGTTTAAAGAGACATGAGGAGATTTCAGAAAGAAGCGCCCCCAATGTTTTTTTCGAACCCAAGGTTTTTTGCATATTTGGAAATGCCTTTCCAATGTATTAGATACACCTGAAGTGAATAAGCCGAATACACAATCCGTCGTTGTGTAATAATTATGACTGAGGTAGTACTGTTCTGTCGTGCACGACAGAAAGTCAAAGCACAGCGTGTCACGTGATAATTAGCGAATAGTCAGGCCAAGTCAAACAAGTTTGGGCGGTTTTCTTTGTACTTGTTTGTCCAATTAACCTTCAAAACGTTTTTGGTAGGTGGTCTACAATTAATCGATCCAGTGCAATTTTGAAGAAATTCCTATCCTCAAAAAATCCTCTCTGTTCAACTTTTAATTGATCAATGAGTCCTGTGCTTTCTTCACTGGACCACACGTGTTTTCTGACGCGTGTAATAAGTGTAAGTTGTAATAATTATGTGTTAAGAAGGTGGAATAATTATGCATTTATGATACTACTCCCGCAACAACATTTTTTTTCTAAACTACAATAAATAAAAAAAAGAAGAATTGGTGCGCATCATTAAAATTGACCTTTGGACCACCATTTTGAAATTGGTACAGCGGTTCATTTTTTCCTTCCCCCTATAATGTGGTCCTTTTGATGTACCGCTCCTCAATGACCGAGTTTTGGTAAAAATTCCAAACGGCAATTTGTTTTTTTCACAGGGGGTCTACATGAACCCCTCCCCCCCACACACACACCAACGGGGATCCACAAACCCGTATTCACTTAGTGTTAAATGCCGTTTCCCTTGGGCGTCCTACCAAAAAATTTTTAAAAGAATAAGAAATAGCCTGAAATATGAACATTTGCTAGCTATGGGAGCATCCTGTTCGTCCCAATGTCTTTTAAGTTGAAAGACATTATAAGTAACCCACTGCAATGTGTTTTACAAGAGCTTATGAATTGGCAAAACCACCTTTGCTTGGCAGCCCATTTTAAATCCAAGATGGCTACCACAACCAATTAATGACCAATAAGAGTTAACCAGCAATGTTCTATGTATTCATTGACCTGAAAAACTTGAGGAAGACACACACAGCTTGCCTTTTCCCCAGAAAAACCGGATATGGTTAAAAATATACGTACTTTTGTGGCCATTTTTGAAATTCAAGATGGCAGTCACAACCGAATGACAAAGCGTACTGATCTAATATTGCTATAAATATTTTTATTGGATTCCTTGACCCTGAAAATATGGACATAGGCATTGGAATTGGCGTTCTACAAGGCCCCGAGAAGAGTTTATTTGGGCAAAATGTGACGCTTGGCAGCCATTTTTGAACTTCGAAATGGCCGCACTCCAATAAGGAGTCCAACTGACCAAAGCATGTCAGCAATGGTTTCTAAGGCTTCCGTGATCTTGAAAACATAGACAAAGACACTAGAATCAGACCTGCAAAATGCTCAGAAACGGAGATATGGGCAAATTGACTAGACTTGGCTTCCATCTGAAGTTTCAATGCCACCACTAACAATACAAAAAACAAATGAACCAATATTACAGCAATGTTTCTAATAGATTCTTGATCCTAAAAACATAGAAAAAACCACTATAATCAGACCTCAAAATGCTCAGAACTGAGATATGGCAAAAGTGGACAGTTGACGGCCATTTTACGTTTAAAATGGCCGCCATGACAATACATAAGCAACGATCTACTATTTTCAAAAGTGTTTTCCATGGACTCCTTGTCCTCTGAAAACAATAGGCTAGGAACCAAAATCATTTCTGTATGAGGCCGGTTTGGGATTCAAAGGATCCTCTCAATCATGGTCTATTTTGGTTGCCATTTTGGGACCCTAATTTGATTTTTTGCACCTGGCAGCCATTTTTGATAATTAAAGGGCTAGTAATTGAATTGTTCCATCCCAAAATGCAAATACGAACCTGTATTAAATCAAATAATGGGAAAGTGATCACATATGATTTTATTGTAAAAAGGGACATTTTGGCGCCATTTTTGAATTTTCTTTTCTGACTAAAGGCAGCCCATTATCGAAAGTTTTTTCAAACTAATTTCTGCATGCCCAAAAACCTATCTATAGCCAACCAAAATTAAGAAAATATGTCAATTATACTTTATTATGACTTTGACCCCCAAAATGGGAGCACCCCCTGGAATGGGCACTTTGGGCCTTTTTTTTGCATTAACTTAACGGCGTCCGGAATCGTGTTCCTTCCCTCGGAAAATCTTACCCTAGAATCAACTTCCAACATAAAGTGCCAGCATTTCCCAGCTGGTGAGGTTCTGTGAGGGCTGACTAGAGTGATAACGGGCTTATCTGTCCTCTAAGGCTGAAGATAAATCCAATTTGGTCTTCTTTTAGTATTTTTTGGCAAAATTGACCCTTTTGACCCCCTTAATTACCTGTGATCCGGTATAAAAAAAAAAAACCTCATTTACCCAACACAATGCATTGTTTTAATGCCATAAACAAATCTCTACTGCGCTTAGTTCTGGAGATAAAAATTCTTGAAATTATTGACCTTAAAACCGGAAATGACCCTTTAAATTGACCTTTACTCCAAAATTAAAAATACCTGAAGACAGGTAATTGAATGCAAATCTGAAGTTTGAAAGTTAAGTCACTGTACTAGGTTTGAGTTGAAATAAAAATGTTGAATATTTTGGTTTTTGACGGAAGTGACACCTAATGACATTTGATAATTGAAAAACTGTGGACAACACGAACAGCCCCTGCCTGGTAACGATACATGTGCTCTAATGACGTCACTCTGTAGGTACTTTGTAAGGACAGCGATTTTTGAATATTTTTCACAATTTTTGGCTAAAATTGGCTTTAAACCCAGAAAATGACCCCCTTAATGACCTTTGATCCCTTATCCTGAACACCCTATATGAAGAGCAAGTGGCAGTGTTCCTCTGAACCAGTTTGTTGATTATCGGGGTAATGCTGTAGAAGAAGAAATTTGTAACATTAAATTACATTATTTGAAGCCTGGTGGGCCAGGTCAAAGGTCAGACAGGGGTCAATGCATGACTAAATGACGGAGTTAGCGGTTCATTTGATGTAAGTCTAGGTAAGAATACGTCAAACGATTGACTGAACTAGACGGCAACGTAGGAGAATTTGGCCCGAATTCATGCTCCCGGGGACCAGTCTATTATCCATGAGGCCAGCTATCAATATTTTCTACTTCAATCCCACAACTCTGATGTTTTTTATGATTCAATACTCCAACTCTAAGAATACAATAAAACATAAACTAAAATTTTGTTCCTGGTGGCGTGGGGATTCGAGTGACCACAGACACACGCACGCAATCGGCCGGCAGGAAGTCGTTCTTTGCGCCTGGAGCTGAATTCGGGCAAAATATCCAGAATCAAAACTAGATGCCGGGAGTGTTGCAGAGAAGAAAAAGAAAGAAAAGAAGAAAGAAAGAAGAACGCATCAAAAACAGACCAAGACGGCTGACGGCCGTTTTGTAAAGAAGATAGAAAAGAACTAGAGGCAAATTGTGCCTCGAAGAGCACACACCTAGCCGTGGGGTATAAAATGTACCTTGAACCCAGTCGAGCAAAATTTTTTGTGAAAAAGTTCTGAAGCTGCTTTCAATGCATGAGTCATGTGACCATGGTACCTTTGCAAATGACAGCTATTAATTTTTGAAGATTTCACATATACCGGATGTGTCCCTTTTTAATGACTTTGACCCCCATGTTGAGACACCTTTGGTTAAGGGTCTCAAGCTGCTATATGCATGAGTCACATGACATGCTACCTTGCATATAGCAAATATGAATTTTTGAAGATTTTTCCATTCAGACGGAAGTGTCCCTTTAATGAACCCTTAAAATGACCCCCAAATTCTGTGTCCACCCCATAGGGGCCTTTGGTCAGCCGGTTATTGAACAAGTCTTGTGATTATAGCAATGATTTGTGGAACAAGAAGGAATTTATAGAATTTGGCGAATACCCCTTTACGGGCCACATGACCAATCTGCGTACACCCCATAGGGGGCTTGGGTCAGTGGTTATTTGATTAACATCGGTGATCATAGCACTTAGTCTGTGGCAGAAGAATGCTTTTATAGAGTTCGAAAATTTCAAAGATGCCTTTAATTGGCCCAAGTGACCTTTGACCCGATATATAGTGTACCCTATAGGGACCTTGGGTCAGTGGTTTAGTTTGGCCACTAGTAGCATTTTTGAATGTTGCGTCGGAAAGAAGAGAAGAAGAATCAGAAGAAATCGCACAATTACAATACAGACCTAGCGGCTTTCGCACACGGCTAGGTAAAGAAAGAACTGTCTAGAAACTCACAACTTAGGCGTGAACGCCTAAGGTACTAAAGAAAGAAATCGACCAATACAGACCTAGCCGTGCTTCGCACACAGCTAGGTAAAGAAAAGAAATTAGAGAAAGAAAACAATACTATCAGCGGCTGCACCGCCTGATATAAACCATAAAATTGATGGAAATCTTTTGGGTACTCTTTCATAAAACCAAGCCCTGTCTCCTCACAGTACACAGACCCCCCCCCACACACACCACATGCACCCTCACACACAATGCACACACACACATGCACACCCATACACACACATGCCACACCAATCCACCCACCTGTGGCCCAGTCCCTTGCAGGAATTAATAGACCTCAAGAATGTATAAGTCATTTGGTGGAATTAAAGCGATTTTGGTCGCTATAAACATGTTGCAATTTACTTGGAAACATGGGAGAACTACACGGATTGGGCATAATGACATTATACCAATCACCCTCCTCTGTAGCTAGTGCTTATTTCTTTCTAAAACATTAAAGCACTATCAGAGATTTGCTAAATCAAAACTGAAAAAATCATCACAAATCGTTTTTTGCTGTCTCTAATAAGTACTAGTCTCCCAACATACCCTGCCAATGATAGGACCATAAGCCAACCTAATAAGGACAAAATCCGACATTTTAGTCATTCCTGTCCATACGGACTTTTACTACGTAATTGATGGAGATTCATCCTTTTTCTGTACAACTTCTTCATTTGGGAGCAAGTAACTATAGTAATCTACAGACTTAACTTTCACTTTTAAGCTATTCCTGAAAATTTCACTTTGACTCTTTCGGGTTATCATTTGATATGTCTGTAACCAAATAAGCACATGATGTAGCACAGGTACAATGGTATAATCTAACGAACTATGCCCTTTTGACTTGGATACACTACAGATATTTCACATGCACATTCAGGAACCAGCCGCTCTGCTAATGCATGGTTTTTACTTTCACACAGTATGTCCACTAAGTCATGGTCTATCTCCGCTGGTGAGTTTGCAAGATTCTCCACCACAAGGTTCTTCAACTGGACTCAATTGACTATAGTTGTCTCCCTTTAAACAAGTAGTAAGTTGTTGCTTCGGTATGACCCCTGATGAATTTAACGCAGACTGTATGCGGAATAAAGTGCAGAATTCCTTCTGCACGTTTATTCTGTCAAAGTCTGCTGTAATTGTGTTATGGTGACCCGGACTAAATGGCCATATTATCCCGTTGTTTTTCAATGGGAGAATTCAGGTATCCAATACTGTACGGCCAAAGTTTTAAAACTTCATTATTTTCGTTAGACACCAAACTTAGTTCCTACACAGCCTATGTAAAGAAGACACTAAAACTCAAGTCACAAATGGCCACTGCATTTTTTCACAACGTGAGGGCCATTTTTTGGGTATTCATGAATCATCTATGCACTTTCATTCATCTCCAATAGCCGTTGTTTTCTTGAAATAATGCCGTCTTGCTTAATTGAGGTCGAGTGCCGCTTTCCCATAAAAATGCGGCATCCCGTTTTGAGTATGGGCGATTTTAACATTCAAACAAAAAGTTGAAGATAGTTCTATAAATGACCACTTGCTGAAAATTTGACTTGCGTGGTGTCTGTGGTTTTAAAACTGTGGGCTTTTAAGTCACAAAAATGCCCTCCATTGAAAACCCCAGCACGTAAGAAAGTTTGTTGACCCCTCTATATATCCATGAGAGTGGTTTTTCAAATTTTTAAAAAATTGTGTGCTGCAGGAAATGGTACGTGGTATACCGCTCTAATCTTCAGAAAATGATGAAATCAACATTGTTTTGAAGATGAACCATCCATTAAAATTTAAACTTTTGATATTAATACGGGGGGAAGGTTCGGATTTAATTTTCCCCGCCGAACGAGTTTCGAATCAGTGACTATGAAATGAGCAGCGTCTTGCCGGTTCGTATCCCGTCTTGATATAAATGTTAAAACCCATGTTGTATAAGCCCAGTTTATTTGGAGTTCCGTAGGCGACAATGAATGTAGTTAACTTGGTGGAACAAAGCGGTTTTGGTGTAGTTTCCGACCTGATTAGATTGTGGCCGTAAAATATGTAATTAAGTATCTAATTTGCCATATTTTGAGAATTTTCCTGCAAGGCCTTTTACAAGTTTTTCTGGAGTTTTCCGCAGGCGTATAATGATTTAACTTTGTAGAAGGGAGCGGATTGAAGAGTTCTTGACCTATTAGATTTGGGCGTGTATTTCGGGCAAATTGAGTATGCAAAGAGCTAATTAATATGCAGAAACTCATCGAATTACTATATTTTGAAACGGTACATTGGATCTGCAAAATTCCTCCTTCCTGCTCTGCATGATAGCCTATCATGGGGCACATCTTTTTTTGCAAGTTATGAAAGTATGTGAGATATGCGGCGTTATTTTGCCAAATGAGCCATAAGTAAATATGCATATTGCGGTATCTTGCAACGGTACAATCATATAGGCAAAATTCCTTCGCTACATTAGAATACTATGCTATGGGGAAGGTGTTGGTAGGGGGTTGGGTGTTGGGGAAGGGTGGTTTGGATGTTGGATAGGGGGGTGTTGGGTGTATGGAGAGGGAGTGGGGGTGTATGGTGAGAGGGTGTTGGTTTTGCGTGTGTTGGGGAGGGGGTGGGTATTGCGGGTTTGGGGGGGGGTTTGGTATTGCGGGGTGTTTGGGGAGGGGGTGGGGTGTTTGCCTGGTGTTTGGGGAGGGGGTGGGCAGTGGTTGTGGGGTGTTGGGGCGGGGGACGGGTGTTTGCAGGCTTGCGGCCGGGCCTGCGGGTGTTGGGGAGGGGATGGCGGGTTGCGTGGTGTTTGGGGAGGGTAGGCGTGTTATAGGATTTGGGGTAGGTTGGGGTGTTGAGAGGTGTTAAGGGCAGGGGTGGTGGTTGCATGGGGTGTGTTGGGATTAGAGTGGGGGGTGTTTGAGGAGGGGCGTGGGGTGTTTGCGGGTTTTGGGAGGGGGGTGGAGTGTTGTCGGGTATTGGGGAGGGGGTAGTGTGTTATAGGTATCATTTATCACATGTTAGTGATCGCAACATTCGGCGGGAATAGTTTACGCATCGCGTAAATACGAGTTCGCTTGTGTTTGCCATCAGTACGGCAATTCGGACATTAGCACTCTATCTAAATACCCAGTAAACAGGTAATAGATTCCATGGGTTTAAGGCTAATGATACGGTCATTTTCCTGTCCATAACTTTGCAAAAACGTTGCTACAAAAACTCACACCCTAAAACGCAATTCAATCCATTAATTTCACTGAAAACATGCGATCAACTATGACAAAATCAGGTCGTGGAAGGAAATTTTGAGCAACATCGTGGTGTCAACTAGAGCCAGATCCTGTCAATACTTAGGGTATAAACCCAGTTACATGTTTTCCGTTCTGAGGCGGGGTCACGTGACCAGAAGTGGTTTGCTTCACAGGGCAAAACATTAGCTGGTCACAAATGAACACTGGAGCCCGCTGTAATGTAGATCGGTTGGAGATTAATTATTATCGTCATAACAGGCTTTGTAATTTTTTTTGTCACCCTGAAAATCGTTTTCTAGATATTAATTATATTTACTGCCTGCATAATCAACAATGCCAGACAGTTGCTGTTCCGTCGGTTGCGCTATCGAAGGACTCCAAAAAGGCGGCAAGTAGACGTGAACTCGACTGCATTTTTAACCCTATTTTCTCATTATCGCTCAAAAAGCTGTGATCAAAATTCCACAATTATACTACATTTTTATGAAATAGCATAATATAAGGATTGTAAATCTGCAACGTTTGAATGGATATTCAGGTTGTACTAACAAATACAGGGTTCAAAAAAAGTAATTGACTTTAATGCAAATTTTTCTCTTTGAGAAAAATTTTGAACTAAAATAGCATTCATTATTACATGCTTGTGTAAAGGTATCATCTTGAATTTTCCATTTGTATAGTCATTACATGTAATTAGTGCAAAGAAAATATAGAGGGTGGTCAAAATGCACTGAGTATCAACCTCCCTGACACTAACATGGATGTGACCTTGAAATCATACTAGCTGAAGCATTATTCAACAAATGTTGTTTAATTTCTAATTCTAATCCGACCAAGTGTTTGTTAGCAGACGTGAGCTTCTAGGTGATGAAGGTTAAAACAAACCAAAAAGGTAAAACTACAACAATGCAGATGTATGAGTCTCAATGCTGGATCAGGTTAATGTGAAGGATCAACCTCTCACTGGATGAGCGAGTTGATTAACTTAAGTTCTACGATGGAGCTTATCAGTTGGAAGCTTACAGTACTTTTTTTGATAATATATTTTGATTTGGAACTTGGATCCTTCGCTTCAACTCCACTCTAGACAAGATGATGGGTGAGTAGGCCCCTCTCCTTACAGTTTGGTGTATTATTTGTTTCGTGCATTTCTCAATTACCGCCTAAGCCAGGCATAGCTAGGACGGTTCCTTGGCCTTGGGTATGCCCCCCCTATCAATCACCTATCACTATCATGTCTAGCTAGGAGTAGGAAGGCTAGGGACGCTAAATACTATAACATAAAATGTCACGGGATGTAGTTTTTGACGAATCAGTGAGACAAAACTATGTATTCGTATAATAACACCTATGTCAGGGCCCTAGTATACCTGACTAGCTAGACATGTAGGCCTAGCATACTATGTAGTCTAGCATACTGTGTAGGCCTAGCATACTGACGCCTCGGGGTGATAGTAGGCCTGGTATGCTAGGGCAAAATCGGGAGCGATAAGTTTCCATCCTCACCCTCAGGACCATCAAAATTTGTTAAATATTTAACAGACTGTCGATTTGGAAGGTACATAATCGGTTGAAGTAAACAAGTTCCAATCAGGAAACCTGTAAATGTCCCTGTACGTACCCAGCTGTAGGCTACAACTTGCATTGCGGTAGAATCGTCCAGACTTGCAGAGACACACCCAGACATCCTTCACTGCTGCCCTGCATCTCCTTTGTCATTTGCTTCTGCGCCGTGTGAACCATGGTACGTGAAACAAAACTGGGAGTTTAGAACTTGGTAAAGAGCACTTCTTCACATAACCCTATACAAGTAATTAAAGCATCAAGGGATCTGTATGCTTTTAGGGACTCTTTGTGTGAATGAGCTTGGTGTGTGGATGAGTTCTGGTAACAAGTCACCGTATTGGCCATCGATGCATCTTTTGTTTGTTATCCTCCTCAAGTATCTAAACCCTCATAAGGATCGGGTAATCGTTCCTCAGATTTTGTTTTTCAGCTCAGAGGCAGTTCGCTGGCAAGTACTTCTCTGCAATTGTTTTCAGATAAATCTTTAACATATTGACATTCTCTTTCCCCATCTTCACCGATAATATCTATGAAGAAAAAGTTTCACGAAAACATCCACCACATACAGGACAGATCGATATGCTGAGATTACACGCGTGTCCAGCACTGTTTACTATGCTGGGACCGCTGTGAACTCGAAATGTTTTGCCTGCTGAGGCTGCACAGCGCATCGTTTTTACAATTGATGCTGACGTCCGATGTTAACTGGTCTATACGTTGTGGTTGCAGAGCGCGGTAATTCGGTTGCGTTTGTATACGTTAATGCTCGGACCTCGTGGAATCGATAGGCGTGGTAGGATCCCAAAAAAAAAAAAATCTTGAGAATGAGACTAAATTTTGAATAATAACAGATTTCAGTCTAGGGATTTTTGAAATGTTGGTGCAAAATTGAAGTTTCAAATGCATTTTTTACTTCTTCCAAAGTTCTCTAACGACTAAAAGTTTGTGCAGAACAAAATTGCTTAAAAATGATGTCTTGCATTGCCGTATATGTAAAAATGCATGGCATTCATTCAAGCGGGTTTTTAGGAATCAATCCAGGCAAAGTAATGCCGATTTAGGGATTTTTTCCATAGCGTTCCAGGAGCTCTGCAACCAACCAGTCAAATACACCGATCTCTCGTATCAAAACATCGGCGTACCTTCTCCCCCTGATATTAGATGTAGTTACTTTTTGGAAATCGCCCTTTCATCCATTTACAAAAGCTAAACCTGCCATATCTATAAACAAAACGTCGTGGTGAGATATAGGTGCATTGAATGATTCCTTGCAGGCCAAAACATGGGATAATTTGGCCACTAAAAAAATGCAGGTGTTTGTATCAAAAACTTATCGAAGTTTATGGTCAAAAATATATTTTTGGCAACCAATTTGGCTGCCATTTTGGGGATTTTTATTTATGGCACCCTGGTTTCGCACTTTTTAATTTTTTTTTCTTTCGAAAATTGGATAATGGGTGGACTAAAGTCCATCATTCTCGCCTGTGTTCGAAGTGATGCTGAAACTATAGCCCAGGGGTATGACCCTCATATATCCCACCTCAATCCTTGTAGCATCCTTGTAAAGGGAGCATACACCATTGTTAATTAGTTATCAACCAACAGTTGATAAGTAAATTAGCGTGTCACACGTTGCATGTTCCATGGAAGTGCTTTTACAACAGTAGCTTAAGTTGACGACTGTTCACCTTTGGAACTGTGTTTTTAAATCCACAAGGCGGCTGAACCACAGTGTGTTGATTCTACTATATAGCATCAACATGTCCACCATGCCTCATCGTGCCATATTGCCTTATAAGTTTGTATCAACAATGGCCCTAGAAAACATTCACCGAAATTACTTGACTTGCCTTATATTTTTAAACCCAGATTTTTTTATGCCTTACCAGATGTACAAAACCTTACCAATGTAGCAGGCAAAGACCGCCCCTGATTTGATGCAGAGAAAGGTTGCCAAGTGGTCCATGCCCTCAAGATCAGACAGTAACTGCACAGCCAGCAATGGCATTGAAGAGGTAAGTGACATAGCAAACTAAATATGAAGTTTATCATGTCGGATAGATCCTATATATTTTCCCATCGAGGAGCCAAAATTGGAAAATACATTATAGTAGTAAATCCAAAGCTTTAAATCCGGTTTTGTCCCGTAAAAGGGGTATGCCGGATTTAACCTCACACCCGTAGCAATCACCCTTACTCCCTGATTCCACTTCGCCCCGATTCATGGCATCTTCCATCCTCCTCCACCTCCTGCTCTCCTCCTCCCACTGCTTCTTCAGGTCCCTCTTTTGTCGCCCCTCTCAAACCACCCTGCTCAATCTCAAAGCCCTTCTTCAAACATGCTTGTCATCCTCCCTCGGCAACATGCCCATACAAACGAACACTATCGCCTTTGCCAACCGGTCAACCGCTCTTCCAAACCCAACATCTGCATCAATTCTCATTCTTCTCCCTATCTATCAACAACTTGCCACACACGCTCCGTTGTTCATTGCTCATGTTCCATTAAAATCCCCATCTCTTTTTCGCTCAACCCCATGTCTCACTCCATACAGCCTCACCGACTCCTCACACAACCTTATACAGTAATTTATAAAAGGTGTTACAGTAATTATTTAAATCTGGACGATTTTCCATTCGTAAAAATAATTTGAATCTTTTGTATTTTTATAAGGCAACAAAATTAAATCTAATATCAACAGGTTGACGTGATGTTTCGCCGGATGAATGATAATCTTCACAAAGTCTGCAGTCCATTCGTTCAGAGATCATGATCACGACAAGCACTTGCTTTGACTCCTATGGCTTGATAATTCCCTAGTTGATGAGTCACTGTAAACCGTAAGTAGAATGGAGATGACTGAAAAATTCTCAGGATTTTTTTTTCTAATTAAGGTTCAGGGTCCATCGCTAATATCCTCATCCCCAGGACCCATAAGTGGTCAAAATTTTGGTATCAGAAGAAGCTACTATTTTTCTCATTTACCCTGTGAAATTTTCAGGGCCTTCATGTATTTTGGGTTTTGATGTTATGGCTGAAAATATACCCCATTGGTTGACCAATATTACTTTTTACAACATACTCTATAAGATTCCAAATCATGTTTCTAATCTCTCATGTCAAAACAGTGCACAATGTGTAGAAGTGTTCAATATCAGATTTCACTGAGAGCAATTTTTTTAGAGAAATCATTTTGCATTAAATATGCTTAAATCACAGATGCTGATCATCATTGTTTTTGTGATTGTCAAAAATCAACATCGAGGGTTGACAACAGAAAGGACGTAACTCAGCACTGAAGAAATATTTAAGAATCTTTAATCTCGGTAATCGGGCTTTGAAATGTGATGTTTAATATTTTCTACTAAGCAACATCTATTCATTGCTCAAAATGTAAACATCTTTTTTTTTTTTTTTTTTTAAATATATTTAAAGCATTATATAACCTTTAGTAATGATCTTTATGAACAGCAGAATTAAAGAACTTCTTTAATATTTCTTGAAGTGCGAGTTACTCCTTCTTGTTTGTCAACCCTTGAAATATCCTATTGGCTTTGTGTACAATCTTTAGCTCATCCCTTGCTGACATCTGAATGAATTTTAAATAGGGTGGGGGTTTATTATTTTGACAATTGCATGCTTCATAGAATTAGGTAAAGAAAATTGATTGACATGAGGGGCACCTGATGCACCCTAACCCCTCCATTTTAAACAACTGCGTATGTCTTTAAAGGTGCAACCGAGATTTTGTGGCATCCATATATTATGACATATGTATTATTTTATTATATAAAGATCCCAAGGGGTATTTCTTACCTTGTCTTTGGTTAAAGAAATGCCTTGAAGGAAAACAAAAAGCGCTTTTCATTTGCTTACTTTCAATATAAAACTGAGGCTGAATTTATATTTTGCTCCTATATGAAATTAGAAATTTCACAATTTTGTCCCAAAGAATAATTTTTTCAGCTTAAAATAATCCTTTCACATTGGGATATTTTTAATAAAAGCTTTTACAAGCGATGCAAAAATCAGAATTTTCATATCTTTAGTGACGTGAAATCTATCTCTCGTTTGTGCCTTTTAAAATAAAGGAAGATAACCAAAATTCTAGTTTAACCTCCCTGAAAGAGTCGTTGTTGTTTTCTTCTATACTTAATGCAGCAATTGTAGTCCTGAACCCGGCCACAAACCACTGATCCTATGGTGGCTGTTATACTATACATAAATGCATCCAAAATGAAAATTTGATTCATCTCAACTAAAGAAATGTAGGTTACTATCTTTAGTTTCTGTTTGACTTTTTTAATTATTCCCCCACACACGAAATTAACAAAATCTCTCTCTTGTCAGCCTTAATAAGAAATGTTGGTATATTTAATTTGAAAAAACAATTTCAAAAGCATTTCCCCTGCAACTTTAGGGGTTTTTTTCCTTCTTAACCAAACATCAACAAATATCACCCCATCTATATTTTATTTAATTACCTTTACAGTTGGTTAATAGAAGTGAATTGCTCGCCATCACTAAGCAGCCAGCAGCCCCTGAGACTACGCTGGTCCTCAGTTTGGTCTCTAGAATACGTCCTTCATGTAATAGACATGGAAAGCCATTATGTATTGACGAAAACTTTAAAAAACAAACATACACATGCAAACGATGCACACACATTCATATACATAATCAACAGACTGCACTCTCTCGCTCTATCGTTGTCAAATTTGAACTGGCAATATTTTTGTCACAAGTATGATGCTCTGATCAGCTGAACTACAGAAATTACTGTTTGTTTGAACTCACACTATTCCATTGCTTCAAATATTATGGATCACCATTTTTGTCATAAAAACACCCTGTGTTAATCCAAATGCTTATTTATTTCAGTTGGTCGTAATGGTATTCTTACCTCATTCTACAAAGTTTATTTTTTACAACCTCTATTAAAATTCTCCTACCAGACTCAACCAAACTTCAAACACTTTGGCCATTTTACATTCTAATCTGATGCCAGTTTTTGCACCTTCACACACATATGCTTCTTATATGTGGAATAATTTCCCAGGGTATTTGTATGCCTTTGACTCTTTGTCTGAAAACCATGACAAAATGAACTGTGAGTTCCCGGCTATTGCCAGCTTGTCAGAGATAACTGGGGACCTTTGACCTTGTGGAGGGCAATAATTTAGTGATTTGATCTCAGATCACCGGTAGGGTGCCCTCAATTTCAAACAAATCCATGTTTTTGCATATACATATGCTTGTCCATAAATAACCACTGTGTGAAATAGCTAGTTCAATGAAAGTTTTTCATATAAAAATACAACTATGTTATATATTCCAGGTCCAGAATTTTTGTTATCCACAGTATCCGTATGGCACGTACTGTTGTTGTATACATAATGTTTACTCTATCAAAACAAAGATCTTGATCATCTCTAACTTTGGAATTGACCCTTTAGGCAACTATCTTTGTTCCAATCCACTATTTTTTAATGTCATCTGCAAGAATTGCAGAAGGCACATAGGCTAACTCGGTCGATATTCTGTATCTGGTGTGTGTCTGGGTCAAAAATGTTAACCATAATACATTATGGCTACTAGCTACTCCCACGGCCCGTTCTGCACAAATTTCAATTTGTCGAGCGAACAAAACCCCACTTACACTGAAAAATCGGCAACCCGCCCTAGCTCGGTTGCACTGCTGGCTGATGAGGATGGCGCCCATCCTACTTGACAAAATATCTCGAATGTTTCCTGACTGAGCTGGTAAAGACGTGGTTTGGGAAGGCTCCGAAACTTCACCCCGATTTTTCACCTGACCGTTCCTTACCAAAACATAAATCTTCGGCGGAACTCAACTTTCTTAGATCCTACTACTGACATTTAGCGATATTGATAAGTCGCGGGGATTTTTCTTTCCAAAAATGACATTGTTGGTCCCCTTAGTGTTCCTTACTCAGCGGTCGCACGTGGTGCCAAGGCCCAATAAATTAATGTCCACACGGCGACCCCCCACCCCCCACTGTAATTCCATATTATTCCCCTAACTAGTTCTAGGTCATCTCTTCTCGTTTCTCGCCTCTTTTTGGGCTTTCTGCGGCAACCTTCCTTCTCAATTTGATTTGCCTTGTCTGGGTCTCAATTTTCTCAGATTATTTTCTGGCTACGTGGAAAATTCCACTTCCCCATGCTAGTCCCGGGCGTATCCGATACGGCAAATTTATTGAGGGTTAAAGGCAACTCCGGTAATTTTCTGTCAAAATGTTTTTTGATATGAAGAAGGATTACATATGTTTAGTATTATTGTATACAGCCTTGTTTATGTTGTTATTGTGAGGTTTTCATGTCTCAGCCTTCCCGGGGAGGGGTGGCACGGGCTTGGGGCGGGGGGTGCCTGGTATAGAAATCAGGCCCCCTCCTTTTTTTGTTTTTGTTTTCGTTTTTCTCCTTATTTTTTCCGTATCCTTTTTGTGTCCTGCTGGCTTGGGTCTGGCCTCCGGTCTGGGTGTGGAGCCCCCCCCCCCCCCCCCGAGAGTGGGATTCCCTTGCGGAGTCCCTCGACCCCCAAGGGTCCCTCTTGGGATCGGGTCCCCTGGATGCTCCCCCTTGTGGATGGACCTCCCATTTCGGCCTGTCGCAGAGTTGGTTCAGGGCCCGAGTCCCTGGGCCCCTCGGAGGCAGGGGCCGTGGGCCCCTTATAAGTGTTGGGGCCCGGGCGGGGGCCTCAGTCTTTTTTGATGCTTCCCCCTTTGGGTCTTAGACACAAACGGCCCCAGCCATTAAACCTTTCTTTTTTTTGTCTCTTCCAGCATTTAATCGAAGTGGAAGTTACAAAGATGATAACCTCACCCAACATGCCAAAAATGCCATTCATTCATGTCAGAAGGAACCCACACAGACCTGTTTGTGCCTCCTTTGCCGCCCATGCTCCCCAGGACACCCCCCCTCGACCTAGAGACAGGTTGGGACGAACAGGTGGCAACCTATCTTACAAGACAGGCTATGGCGGCCAAGAGGCCCCGCCCCGCCTCCTCTGAGACCTCTTGCGGGTTAAGAAAAAAACGTAGTAAATCCCGAGAGACCACCCCTGTGGCTTCCCCTCCCATGGGGGACCTCCCCGGGGCGGCCTCCAATGCCTCTCGCCTCTCCCGTTGATCCGGCCCCCCTTAAGCGGGGTGGCACCTGAGGTAGACCGAGCCAGGACCCTGGGATCCGGCCATGGGGTCCCCCAAGGGGATCCGTGAGATCAATAATTATACATATGTCCCCCGCCAGAGGCTCCCTCCAACCCATGGTAGCTGGAGCCCTTACACAGGTTCGCATAGCCCTCAGGGCTCTTGCCGGCACCCCCAAAAGGGCAGCCAGACCACTCCCGGATCCTAATAGACCCGAAGCAACGGGGCCCAGGGCGGAGGTGGAGCCCCCAAGAAGTCTCATAAACATAAACGAAAAGAAAGATCTAAAAATATGTACGGTCGGTGAGATCGTGATGCCGGGACCCTGAAAGACCCCGCTATCCATCTTTTGGAATCCGTATAAAATAGGGATTTTCACAGGTTATTCCCCTAATGCTGATAACATTGCTTTCATTTGATTTTCCTATTAGTCCTCCTGGGACAAATGTTTTGGACTTGATATTGACCTAACTTAATGTCAATATAAAAGGGTCTAACTGATGATCTGTTTTTCAAGCTAACTTTTATTATCTTAGGAATACATATAATCAACATCGAGCTATTTATACATATAGGTCTAAGGTTTTGGAAAAGGCTGCGGTAGCTGTTTTAAGTCGGCATGATCATCTGCAGATTAGGTACTGATAATGCTTTCTATTTTCACTGCTGAATTGAAGCACTTAAGTTTGGCCTTAGAATTAGCTGAAATTTAAAATGAGAGTCTTCATTATATTTACGGATTCACTATCGAGTCCTTATGGCTTTACGCAGAGATGTCGTCCATCCCTAATATTGCTGATTTGTTAGCAGGCAATGAAATCGCCCCCGACCAGGCCCCGGCGCCTTGCCGAGCTCCGTCCCATGACCGATTCAGAGTTTTCCAAGGTTACCTTTGAACCAGAGCCTCGAGACTCGGGCGCTCGCCCCAGGCTGCCCCAGAGGCGGTGTGGTCGGGGACTACCGACCGGGCGGACGGCTGACGCTCGGCGGGGAGCTACTAGAAAACGAGGGGTCCACAGTCTATGGAAATAGACCAACCGAGTTCTTCGGCGGCCGGTCGGGGCCCCGCTGTCGACCTGGGCGGCCCCTCTAATCTAACCCGGCCGGCCCCCAAGGGGCCCCAAACTGGAGAATTTTTCTCACTCCTCACATTCTTGCCTAACCCACAAGTACAATCAAGTATGTCTAACTTGCTCGCACACGTGGGAAGGGGCAGTCCCCCCAAGCGTAGGGGTTCCCCTCAGTCCAGCCCCTCCCCAAAGAGGATCCCCTGAGTCAGTCTCTCCGCGAGCGCGGGTGAGTTTAGGGGGTTCAGAAGACAGCGAGGAGAGTGATTCGAAAAGGTGAGCACTGTCGAATCCCTCGACTGTGCTCATTACGCGCTAGAAGCCCCAGGTCGCCGTCTTACGGACAGACGGCTCCCTCACGGATGTCAGATCCTAGGCCCTTCTCCCTCTCCCCAGCTGGACCCCTGCGGCCCAACCGCCCGGTCGGAGGACTCCGGTGGCGCTCTCCGCCCGGGATTGATAACAGTTCGGATGGTATAACACCTTACCTCATGGTTATGAGTGGACCGCAAGGCCATCATTGACATAAGTCCTCAACCTCCACAGACGCACAACAAGCATCAGAAGGCTTACCAGCCGAAACCCCTGAGGCAACCCCCGATGTGGACCCGACCCGGAGCTTAAGAAATAGCATTTCGCCCCGAGCGCAATCGTTTACACTACCGTCCACAGAGAGACGCACTACCTGTCTACCCCGGATCGTACAGCCGACAGTTTTATTAGGGTTCCCATTCTGGGTTTTCAAGAACGCACCATTCCACAGCAACCTCAGTCAGAGGTAAGCTGGGATTACACGACTCAGGGCCGAGAGTTGGGGTGATCCTTTATCACGATCCCCTACTATTTTTTCGGCTCTATGGAAAAGATCAGTTGGCATGACCCCTTCTTACCCCCACGGTGTCAGCTCCATTTTTTGCGGCAGTCCTAGCGGATGCGCCCTTCCCCTGGAGTTTGATACCCCCCTCAAGCAGGGGCTTCCGACCTTGGGTTCACAGCTAGGCCGCAGAAACCTCTGAGAACGCCTTACATCCGCTGATGAGTGGACGGTGCGTTCCCTGCGACCCTATTCATTATAGAGAGGCCGCAGTGGAACGCTTGCCTTGGCTAACAGTGCCTTTCCATCGGTGCGGAGATGCACTGGACGCGTCCCCCTTTCCCTGAGGAAGTCTTAGACAGTGGAGCTTGACAGAGGTTCACGTTGTTTTCCCTCGGGTCCCCCCTCCCGGCTGGAGTTTGATCGGAGCGAGGCTCCAAAACTCGCCCGAGACTTCATGTTGCTCGAGCCAGGACGCCATAACACAGTCAAGGCTGGATTGAGAGCGGGACACCGACTCGTCACTTAGAATCTCTCGCCCGGGATGGTTTGAGAGTCTCAAACGCCCGCACAATGGTCTTGCACATCTGCGCGCAGGCTCTTGGGAAAGGAACAAACTTTCCCAAGCCATTAGGCGTACGGTTCCGTCTCCCGCTCCTCGCGACCTGAACCAGCTCTGTTGGCCGCACACCCTCACATCGAGTCTCGACTAGGGGCGCTCAGGCTCTGTAGAGAGAACGTAAGCGAAGGCTCGCACTTCTCCATATGCAAGGTCTTCTTCAAGAAGCCCCTTTGGACAGGACTTTTTGGAGGTACCTGTCCCAAGCTGTGGGAAGAAGATAAAGCCCGCAGGAAGTCCACTTCGATGCGTGGAAGTCGAAGCCTAACGGGCGAGGGCTCCGCCGCCAACGACGGCCTGAGGAGGCTGGTCTCAACAGCACACCCAGCTCCGTTGATGCAACAAGGTGGGCAATACCAGTACCCATCCTTTCCTGCAGCCCCAGTGCGCCGGTCCCAGGCAGTCTGGGGGCCGAAGCGGGACGTAGACATAAGAACAGAGAGTGAAGCCTAGAAAGAAGGCCTTTCGCGGAGGCGAACCCACGGGGAGCAGAGGTGCGTCCCAGGAGCCGCTTCCTGACTACCCCCGGTTCTCCACCCACCTAAAAACGCTGTAGGAGGGCGCCTAAAAGGGTTTGCCGGGAGTGGGGCGTTAATCCGAAGGTTATCATCTGGAGTTTACCTCACGCCCGCCCCCCCAAGGCATCCGGCACACCCCGCTGGCCAAGCGAAAATCACCAGCGGTTTGGCTCTCAGCCAGAGATCTCATACCCTGTTGGGGAAACTAGCATGGTGTAAGACTCGGGCATTTGGTCCAGGAGGGTTCTACTCGACCTTCTTTCTCTCCACCCCAAAGAAGTCGGGCGAGGGAGGACCCATCCTGAACCTAAAGACCCTAACACCAGTTTATATGCGTCCCCCCGTCGGTTTCGTATGGAAACCTTAAGGGCTATCCTTTCCGTTTTGCCACCAGGATGGTGGGGTGTGACGCTAGACTTATCCGACGTCTACCTTCACGTTCCTATCAGCAACTCTTCAACCAGAAATGGCTTTCGGGTCCGTGGACTGGGCAGGGGCCCTTATCATTCCATGTCCCTTCCGTTTGGCCTATCAATGGCCCCCTGCACCTTCACCAGATTGAGTGAAGGTGGTGGCAATGAGTAGAACTCTAACCCTACTTTCTTACCATTCGCGACTATCCATTTCTTCCGATGGGGGTTTCCGCTCTATTCGCTTGATCGCTGTCGGCATCTTTAGGCCGATTTGCGGACTTCTTACGGAGGTCTTTGAGGAGGGGGCTCTTCCCCGAACGGCACAGGCTATTTATAGGACTGCCATTGTGCAGCGTGCACCGCGGGTTCGGAGATGGTATGACAGTCTCTTCCAGTCCGGCTTCTCTTTTCAAGCCCTCTTAAGGGCATTTTTTCTGAGAGGCCTCCGGCCCGAGTGCTGCTCTCTGAGTGGGACCTACCAATAGTTTTGCAACACTTGGCCTCTAAGGATTTTGAGCCACTCTCAGACTTAGTTGTTGTGGACCTTTGTAAGAGACGCCTTCGGGGTAGCGGTGGCCTGCGGTCACAGATGCTCGGAGGTTTCAGCCCTCTCCATGGAGGAGGCTCACCTTCGTTTCATCACCCCGGAGGAGTTTACATCCTCCCTCATGCAGGTTTCCTTGCTAAGAATCTAGACGGAGGGCAGTTTCCCGAAAGGCCTTGGTGCCCGTTTATGGTCTTCAGTGGGTACCGGCGAGATCAAACGGACGGAGAAAGTTAGGAGGGGGGGGACTTACACAGCTCTTTCGTTACGTCGAGAAGCCTTTAAAGCCCTGCTGCTAAGCGGCACCATTAGCTGCTGGATTTCATCGGTCATCCATACCGCCTATGCAAAAAGTCCGTTGCGATGACCTTTTCGCTGTCCGGGCCCACGATACTCGTTCCATTTCCGCTTCTTTGGCGCTCTACTCTGGCCTGCCTTTCTGAACATCATTGAAGGGCGCCGTCTGGTCTACTTGTTTCCCCACGACGTTTCCAGCACGTTCTATCTTCGCGAGTATTGGCAAGGCGCGGTCAGGTCGCCATAGCAGCTTTGACTGCAGGTCGACGATGACTCGGACCTTACCAGGAGGGTGAGTAGAACTAATTTTCCCCTCCTTGTTTCTACCTTAAGCGCCTTAGGTTAGGTGTTCTTTTTTAGGCTGTGGGTTGTTCCTCAAGTACAACCGTACCCCCACGGCTTTCATCCACCTCCTGGTCCTGGCATTCCTGGTGCAGAAATCAGGCCTTGGGATGTAGTAGATGTAGCGTAATGTTCTTTTCCCCCTTTGCCTCTCAAGCAGGATAGGGGCGGATACTTAAGACTACGAACCTCCTCCCACCGGCCTAGTGCCCTACCCACAATTTCGTAAAGCCCCCCCTCATGAAAGCCAGTTCGCCACGCTGGGGTGCAAGAAACATCTTGGGTAGTCGATTTTGTCCAGTATTGCTGGGCGAGATCTCATCAGCTTCATGGCAACCCTAGCTATGAGGCGGGTTGCCAGATTTTTTTCAGGGTGGTAAGTGGGGTTTTCTGTTCGCATGTGCAAAATGAACATTGTGCAGAATCAGGCCGTGGGAGGCAGGTATCGTAGTCTTAAGTATCTCCCACTCCCTGTTTGAAGGAAATAAATTGCATGCGTATGAGTTCCGTAAGGCTACGATGATGTCCTTGGTGGAAAGGTGGGGCAGGGGTGGAGTGACTGTGGGTTGACCTCATGTGACCTTTGACCCAAAAAAAAAACCCATTCACAAACCACCACACAGACGACACCCGGCGGATCTTGAGACCGCAATGTATTTGCATTATACACACCACAAAAAAATTATATATCAAAACTCTGGGTCAACATTTAAAGTAATTGATATTTTTTCTACATGTACCCTTTATTGGGACTGCTGTCTTTCACAAGAATTCCACACCCATAGGGTGTATTGCATACATTTGACCTCTCTTTGCTAAAGCAAATCTAACAGGGCCAAGAGAAGAGAATAGGTGGTTTGATCTGATGTGGGATGATGCCCGTAATGGCAGAAGAAGGTGTGTTGACTGCATCATCAACAGCCCTCCAATCCTATTCACTAAACATTCCTAGGTAGTGAATGGGTATTAGAAGGGTGTGGTTTGATCTGCTGTGAGAATGTGGTCCAGTAAGTACTAAATAATGATGGTTGTTTGGATTGCATCAGCCCCCTCCCATGCCTATTCATAATACATTCCTATGTAAGTGAATGGGTGTTAGAATAGGTAGTTTTGATCTGATGTGGGATGATGGGTCCAGTATGGCTGAAGAAGGTAGTGTTGATTGCATCAGCCCTCCTCCTATTCACTAATTACATTCCTAGGTAATTGACAACAAAGGGTTTTGTCAAATGCATCATACTTCAGAAACCTGTCTTTGGAGCCTCTATCTTATGTTGTGCAGTTCCTTGAAATTAGCAACAGAAACACTGTAGTTTTGTCAATCCTTATATTGTTTTGTTTCTATAACTATTTTTCCTTACAACTTTTGCCATTTAATCCAATATACCTTATTATACAATTTCACAAATTGGAACAATCTATGTCCACTACATTTTGGCCCCCAACACAAATGAAAATTTGAATTAATTTTGTTCATTTCTTCGCTGCCCTATGTAACACAGAACATAATATGTTATAATCCGTGGGGACAGGGGGGGGGGCCTTAGCTTTTAAGTATTAAAAAGATAATAATAACTTAACCAGTATACTTTGTCCGAATTGAAAATTTACACTTTTATGGCCTTTGTCAATCACTGTCAGTTTGTCAAACATAAGTGTGAAAGCTTTTGATTTATTCTCAGGAAAACAAACATAAATCCATCACCCCATCGTAGTTTACCCTGTGTATATTGATCATTTCATTTGCTGTTGAGCATTAACACAGGTTGCACATGAAGCCGCCAGAGACCACTCAGGCAGCTCTTCAACGCTTAGTCACCAACGCAAGACATGACGAACGACATAACTTTTCCTCATGGTGCTTATGAACATGCATTAGGCTACAACAGCACTAATAGCAGGCTAGGATTCCTTCCCTTTAGGATGCCTTTAGTTCATGTAGCCATGCCCAAAATCTGGCAATGAAAGGGGATACCTGGAAACAGGATTGCAACAAGTTTTTTCTTCCCCCAGGAGCAAGTGCATGTGGCACATTTTTCATCACAAAAATGTGAATGTCTTCAAATTGCTCGCACATTAATAGTCCTAAGTAGGCCATTGAAGATATAATTATTTTACACATAAAATAACATACCTCAAAAGTAATAGGGACATTAATAAGAGGCTAAGCACATCTCCCGGTAAAAAGTGTCAAGTTTGGTCCCGTCCCACATGGCGAATAGCAACATAAAGGAATTGCGAAAACTCATTGCAAATCTAAACTTTAATATTCTCAGAACATGGACAATGCATGGTGCTCCTTAAAATATATCCATTTTAGTAATTGCCTAACGTTAACACATAAGTAACGTATCTGTCGTAATGTATCTGTCGGGCCTTTTTTTTTTAGCTTAGGTCGTGCTGTTCCTTGGTGAAAGTTAACGGTGCTTCACCCGACTAAGTCTCTATACTTTTAATCACGGTATTTACCTTCATACTAAAGCATGGTGTGGTATTCGACTTTATGTATCTCGCCATATTGCAGAGCGTCGCAGGAGGAGGTAACAGTCTCTGTCCGTGGTAGAACCGTAACAGGATGGATTTCTTTCATTACTAGGGCTGGAAATTGTTCCGTTGAAACCAGATTTTTAGGAAAAACATGTCATAATATAACATTGCCATCCTTCTCGATATATCACATAGTGGAACATAGGTATTCATTTATTTTTTTAAGCATTCTTTGTATCCATTCGAATTACTGTAACGTATCTGTCTGCAATACTGGCGACATGCTCTCAGAGAACGCTTACGAAACTTTAATAAATCCAAATATTATCAGGTTTTAAACGTAACAATTAGGCATAATAGAGGCTGATAAATGCAATGCAATCTGTGATTATGCGCTCTTGTGTAACGAGCAGGGACACATTTTACAGAACGGATTTGGGCTGGCAACCATGGCTAAAAGCAAGAATATGCTTTTTAGCCTTAATTGCTTGATACTTTCTCATCCGGTTACATCTAGTCCGGATCATTTTGAAAACTTAACTCCTAAGTATAATTTATATCATAAATTCTTCTGAAAGGCCAAACAAGCTTTAAACTGTGCATGACTGTGAGCGAACACTAAAACGACTTTTGAACACTTTATCGCTAAGTACCTAAAGACTCCAGGTTAATTTTGTAGTCTAACTTTTAAGTTTCCATAACTTGAGTCAACAAATGTGTATATTACCTGAAGGTCATGACTCGTACTCATTGCTAGATATTAAAACCACAAAGGTCACGACCGGTCAAAACAGGGTGGATGTCATGTTTTGTAGATCGAGAGAGTGCATTTTTCCATGCTGAAAGGTTTTTTTATGTTTAATGGGTTGGGCGGTTACATTTAAGCGTCGCGCCAATGAGCTCCTTGAATCAAGATGGATGTCCGACCGCTAGCCTTTTATTTATCTATCTCTGGATAGCTGCATGTCCCCAAATGTTTTCTCCCCTAGATAACCCCTGTCAGCAGATTATGATATAAAAGTAAATGAGATAACAACCATCCAAAACTCAATGTAATAGCACACACTTCGGGACATGATGGTTTATAGCTTGTTATTGCACAGACAAATCAAGATTTTTTGGACCATGAAGTCAATACAGTATCAGGGTATACATTCAGTCATCTAATTCTGGTTTGAAATTTCTTCTAGTTAATGATATATCACTTACATTACCCCAGTGCATTTTGAAACATTGGATCTGTCTTACAGGGATCTTAGTGATGACATATTTTATAGCTTTACCATTATGTTGGTGTAGATTTTGAGATAATTTTTTGTAATTTATTACAAAAAGTCAGTAAAATTATAAAGATAGTCACCTAAACTACTCCACAAATCCTAGTCAATTAAGATTGAATTGCCGTTTCAATGTAATAATCCTGATGTGTAGTATAACAGTAACCAAATAATACTTTGCATAATAAACTTCCAGATCCAGAATTTCAGTACAAAGTTTTTGTTTCTAAATAAAGGACATTGATTTGAGTTTAGCTATCCACCTAGTGAGTAGTATGTGGACAAGCAATTATGGATATCATCGGGTGTATTACATAGTGACGGATTGTTAACAAAAATTAATTTTTGTTTATGAAGAAAATCGGCATTGAAAATCGCGAACTCTAGAGGTCCGTGCACATCCCCTCATACAATTCCAACAATCAAATCCGATTAAGAAACGATCAACCAACTGAAAGATTTCTTTTACTAATATCTGAATTCGTACTTGATAAAAGGATG
>JAMKCH010039888.1:0-13675 GCA_023653785.1 Ophioderma brevispina
CTCTGAATTCTTCGGAAGATTTTGCGCCTTATAAGAACAATTTTATGATATTATTATTATTTTACTGGAGCAGTACAAGTAGGGATGTTTTACCTTTTCCAGTTCCTAACTTGCCATACACCTTTTTATTAACTCATCATTTGCCTATCTATTAACCGTAACCACCACCAGCCCCAGCATCTATCTGACAGTCTTGTTCTGGGTCAAACAGAGCTGGTGTCAAATACTCCTTTGGCACTATAACTACTCTACGACCAGTTCAATTGGTTAATATTATAAATCTGTGGTTCAAGAGTATTGATACATGAATTCCCGAATGTATAAAGGGTACAAAGGGCACAGAGAAATGTCAGACTTGATGGAAGTCCGCCAGGCCATGGCATTGTCAATACTCCCTGTTTTACATTTTAGCTCTGGTCTCTTGGTCACTTTCTGGGTTATGTCAGTACTGATAGTCTTAGGCCTATCATAGGCAGTCCAGTGTTCGGTGCTGTGTTATGTTTAAAATTAAGGCTATCCCTGCTTTGACTCGGAATTGGTGGTTGGTCTTTCCTGTAGTCTACAATATTGATCTCCTTTCGTTTTTGTGGCCGCCAGCTATAGCTGGCAGACCACTTGCAATCCGTTTGCGGTGGTATTTTTGTATGTGTGGAGTGTGTGTGTGGTGTGTGCTTACCTACACCTTAATTGCGGTACCGGATCATCCCCACCAATTATTGTGGTACCGTACTTTCTTATTGTGGGTACCGGCACCCTGTACCACAATAAAATGTGCACTTCTTTAACTTCAAATGCTGTTTATATTCATTCTTAGCGGGTTTCAACAAAAATATTCCGGTCCCACAATTACGGTTGTTTTTCCGGTCTCTTTGTGTTTATTTACATCCAAAACACAACACACACTTTTGTCAAGCCATGCCAAAGCAGCTCTTTTTCATTACAAGCGCCCTCGCACAATCTCCTACAATTAGGTTCTGCTTCTATCTAGTAATTCATTGCAATTTTTTACAAGCCATCTTTCACATAAATATGATTTCATTTGAGTGGGATCATTTAACCCTTATCTACGGGTGGGAGGGGGGTACCTCTACAACATAAAAAATCCGTCAGAGTAACGTCTAAAGGTGTCGATGTCAGCAAAACTGTCATTTCCATACACACAGTGTAGAATAGTGGAAATTTCTTTTTTTTTTTCAGCAAGAAGGAAAAAAGTTACGAATGTCCCGAATTCACGCGTCTTAGTCCGGGAAATGTAAGGGCTGTGTAATAATACACAAAAAAATAAGAACATTAATTACACTGAAGTCAGACCATGTCTCGCATCTATTAAATCCTCCTCTTTGTAGATCACACTCTAATTTCATCAATACACACTACTTCATCAACTCACCTATAACACGATTCCTATACCCACACCAATATAGGGACCGATACCTAATCAATGTGTGCGTGCGCGCATATGTGTGTTCTTTAGTCCAACAAGTAACAGGCTATTAAAAAACATGGATAGCATAGAACTAACACAGTGCAATCTAAAACGTACATACACACCCTGTTATTTTTTCAATGCGTACCACAAAATCAAGGTACCACAATTGGTTTGAGGTAAAAGACTGTTTCTCTACCGGTACCTAAATTAATGTGTAAGTGAGTATGTGTGTGTGGTGGAGATGTGTGTGTCACATAATTGTTACGTTTTTTTTAAATGACCGCATTGAAAGTTGACCTTCTATTTGAACCAAACTTCTGTCAGAGGTTCACATGGGATCCTTCATATGTTTTAGGAGGGAAAAGGTCAATGTTAAAGGTCAAAGGTCAAAAAAACCTTTCAAAAACTTTCAAAAATTAAAAAATTAAAATTCATCTAATTGAAAACTCTGAAGTTCATTGGCCACCAAACTTTTGTCATAGTGCACCATTCGCCCTCATATGTTTGATGAGATCAAAAGGTCACGGTGTCAAGGGTTCAAAGGATCATGGGGCGGCCCACACTTATATTCTTTTGAATATCGCGAGCGCGAAAGACAGAAACCAAACCGCGAATTCTATTTTTATTTTCATTTATTGTCCTTCTTCCTGCATATAGTAATATACTTATCAGTGCAACTGGTTGACTGGTTGACTATAGCCAATTTCCATAGCCAACATGTCTGTCTCATATGTCCTGTCTTGGTTTATGACCCTTAATGTTGTCTTGGTTTATTTGTCCTTGTCCTGCACCGTACTTAAAGGGATTAGCAGCGATTGCTAATCCGAAACATCGAAAAATCAAAAATTCATATTTTGTAGTTTTTTGTTACTGGCACTCGGAAATCTGCAAACTAACCTGCAAGTGGTTGACTTGAAAATCCGTGTATTAAAGACAATTCAGTAACTTTTTATCCCTGATTCCTCTAAGTTCTATATGTATGTATCAAAATTCCGACTTGAGGTTAAAAAAAGCCTTTCTTGGTGAATATCCCCAAATTTTAGCACGATATTGTGCACCATGGATCAATACACTTTGAACTCAACACAACATTATGATCTTTGTTTATTCTGTGCTAGTGTAAACCACCCCAGCTGTTTATTGTAGAATTTTATGAGACAGTCATCCTGTTATGTCTTTTTTGTCAGGAGACAGTAAACGAATTTCCTCACATACTTTAACATTTTTTCACTATTGGTGGTTTGTTTCTACTTAAGTAGTTTATATGGAATTGTAAAACCACTTATCCTGATTTAGTAAGTTAAAACAAATGCATATTCCTCCACATTTTTCGATGCTCTCGGCTTCGCATTGCTATCCTTAAAGTAATTAGGGTGGCATAACTTTGTTTCAAACTTGCTCGGCTTTGGTCATAGACGTAGTGCTTTGGTCATCCTTCCATTGTTACTGTCCTATTTTTTTTTATCTTTTATCGAATTATGGTAATAAATGAAATGAAAATCATTAACACTCTCCAAGGAAATCCTGCATGGTTTTCGCAAGTTCTTTTGCCTCAGAGCAAAAAAACATGGTTATCAATGTTTTGTTTTCCTTGGCAAAAACACCTCTTTGCCATTGTTTGCTGTACAAAAGTGTCCAAAAAATTTAGTCCCTTGATATAGTGGACTTATTTTTTTTGAACAATAACTATTTTCCATATATTTTTAATTTTAGTTTTTCTATGGCGACCTCGGAACAGTTTTTTTCAAATACTTTTGTTGCGTTATCGCCCCTTTGTCCGGTATACAGAGTTGGCCCGCTAGCATACTAGCACAAATCGCTATTTGTTTTACTTGCCCTCCGTTTCTTTCCTCCTCCTACCGCTCTCCTCCTCTTTTCTTCTGTCTTGCGTCGTTCCCTTCCACGGTTTTATATAAGTCTTTCGTTATTTCACATCCTTCCTTCTCCTCCCTCGTCTTTCTAGATTCCTCTTTTGGCATCTTTTATTTCTCCTTTTGTTCCTTCTATTGTTCGTGTTTTTTTCTCAACACCTACAAATATTTCACCTTTCATCAGTTCATGTTCCCTTCCTTAACTCTCTCAATCTCCTGTTTTAACCCTCTCCTCTTTCTCCCTTTATCTTCTTTCAACCTCTCTCTTCCCTTTCTCTTTCTCTATCTCTCTCTCTCTCTCTTCCACTTTTAAGGAGGATGGCCCGATTTAAGTATATAAAGTGTTCATTTGATAGCAAGGCCTTCACCCTAAACCCCCATCTGTAAAGGTTTCGCGCCGATATTTCAATCCACTTTGTGCGAGAGCTAAGACCGGATTTTATAAGCCACTAGAGTACTGTGTAAAATTATATTGGTCGACCAAAAGGGGGCATTATTTTCGCTCATAACATACCAAACATTCATTAGGCCTTAGATTCACAGGGTAAATGAGGAAAAATCGTAGCTTCTTCTGATACCAAACATTTGGACACTGCCGGTAAAATCTGTGGGTCACCTGGGGCGAGGCATTAGCGATCGGGCCAGGAACCTTTATATTCATTCACATGCCTATGGGAGGGGTATGACATCATCCTTCAAAGATTTTCTATGAAAATCATTTCAAAAATCAGAGAATTATTGTTCAGAACGGGCTTACGTGTAGTGCTGATTGTGAAAAAGTCGTTACTCTACAAGATAATCGATATTACATCAATTGTGTAAACAAACAAGTCTTTTTTTTTATAATCAGCACCCCAAGACACTCACACAAACAACAAACAAACAACCAACAAATCACGTATCTCCATTCAGGTTTTATCAATCATTTATGAGCGTAATCCTTCCTTTTGTCTTATTGAAACAAATATTTGTTCAAGCAACAAATTTCAGTTGGTAAGAAGTGCGCTGTTCTCTAATATTTCGATTGGAATATAAGTTCATATTGAAACCTAAGTCGAGTACTATTCCCTTTTCAACAAAAAGTCAGTACACTATAACCGTCTGTATTCTGCGTCGCCAATCACTATTTTTAGGTAAATTATGTGATTTTGGAGAAAAAAAATCAATGGTTTTCGATTAATTAAAAAAAAACCTTAGGTTTCATTTAAAGGCGGACTCAGCGATTTTGAAATATAATTCTTGTAATTGAAAATAATAAAGATGTCACCTAAAATGATCGAATTGGATTTTTCGTGTTTACACGCAGTTAACATTTATATTGTCTGTATATAACAGTGCCATATAATAAAAAAACCCTGTATAAAACAAACAATTCGGGATCATCTCGATATTCCGAAGGTTCGTTATTCCAAAGGTTCGTTATTACAAAGATTCGCTAGTAAAGAATCATTAAAAAAGATCCGCTTTGTCCGAATCTTAAAAAAGGGTTCGCATTCGAATTTTAAAAAGGTTTCGCGATTAAACTGTCTTTTATAGTGGCGCAACGAACATGATGAATATATGGATACGTTGCATAACCCACGAAAATATTACCACACTATTTATTATAAGGTATTTGTTATATTTAGATTAATAGAAAAAAAAACAAACTGAAATAAAAAAAATCGCCAAAAGATGAATCCAAATCAAATTGTTGCCACTTAACCTTACCCGAAACCCGAAACCCTCAACCAAAACCTAAACCCGAACCGAATCCCAAGACCTAACCCTATACCTAAACCCTAACTAAACTAAAACTTGTGTGTACATAGTTTTGTCTGCTTCAAATCAATGTTTCTTTTGTTAAAATCGGAATAAGCAAACAATTTTTGAAATTCGGAATCCAGAAACACGGTAGATGGGTGCGGAATAGCGAAACCCTTTAGCATTCGGAAAAAAAAAAGCTTTTTTCAATATTCGGAATAACGCAACTTTTACATCGGAATTGTTAGCCTTTTTAGGACGGAAATAGCGAACCCTTTTTAAAATTCGGAATAGGCGAACCCTTTTTCATTTTCGGAGAGCGAACCCTATTTCGGAATAGTGAACCATTTTAGGAAAAGCGAATTAAAAAAGGTAATAACGGACCTTCGGGAATAACGAAACTTCGGACTAACGACACCATTCCGAATCATGACATCTCTGTGTCAAGCCTTTAAGTATCCGAACTGTGAGAAATTCGCATTCAGAAACTGAGTTTTTAATTAAAAAACAAATAAAACGGGTCATGGATTAAAAATGAAAAAATGATCTTTATATATAAAAATTTCAACAAAGACCTGCGAATCCGAAAAATGGCATGTTGTTCTTTCAAGAAATTAAGTTTACGATTCGGAAACACAGACATCAGAATTGAAATGGGTTAAATTGATTTGTAATCAAAAAAAACAACAAAACAAAACAAAACAAAAAACAACCAAACAAGGTTTTTCGATTGAAACCCATCAATTCGAAACCACAACTTCGAGCAATGTCAAGTGTTATGTTTAGTTGTATAGTCTAATGGTGCAGCCTGCTTCGAAAACTTGGGTTAATTTTTCCACAAATTTTTAGATGACAATCTGGTTTCAACTTGATTAAAAATCTCACTTTTCTCCAAATTAAAAGGCAAACCAATTTCAACGGTTTTCAACAGATAAACTATTTACAGTATTTGTGAAGTGCCCCCAAAAAAAACTAGTTACCGATAGGACGAAGTTATTGAAAAAAAATGCTTTCAGTTACAAAGCATAAGGGCATTGAATGTGAAGCTTCTATTCGATCTTTTTCGAAATTTTGAAATTGGAATTAATTGAAAACCACATTGTTCGATCAATAATGGGTACCGATACTATATGACCATTGAATACCATGGACGTAGAATAAAAAAGTTTCGTACGTAGAGACACGAAATCACGTAAACCTTAAGCTGATGATTTCTTTTACAAATTTATCTAAAAAGTGAAAAACAAATTTGTCATATTGATTGGTAAAGCTCAGAGAAAATAACAAAATATGCCTAAAATCACATCGAAAATATGTTTAATGGACGTTGAGAAATTCCCTTTTTCAAGTGATGAACTGAGGTGGGCGTTTTGTACGGATTACAAGAAGGACATAGAAAAACTGAGTCATTAGTCAATACTCGAAAAAAACTTTTTTCGAGGATATAGTAAAAAAATAGATTGATCCACTTCACACTTAAAACAATGGGGTCAACTATCAACCCTTTTATGTGGACACTTTTATTTGACCTATATTCGGGGATGAAATCAACCACATTCGGGGTCATTTTCTGTCATAGCATCAATTTGAAATGACCCTAAATATAGTCATATTTGAACCACAAAAGGAAGGTAGTTGAAATCAAGATGTTTGGGTTACTTTCTTTTCAATATTTCTTTTGCATCCCGATTAACCAAATAACTATTAAAATAGTCATTTTTGAACCCAATTTGTCAAAAATTGGCCTTTTAGGTATGCGAAAAGATTTTATTTCAAAAACCTTCTGCGATTCCAAAACACGTAGCAGGTTTTCAAGCAGCAAACACGGTAAACACTTACAGGTCAACTAGTTAGAGAAATAAATCGAAAAAAATCATCGTACGAAAAACACACTTTTTCGAGAGGCCAAATGGCGATCTGCTTTGAAAATTGAGATCTGATCCCAAAACTCAGATTTTCGAGATTGACACCCCCCCCCCCACCCCCCCCCCCCCCCCCCCCCCCCCCCCCCTCCCCCCTAACAGACAGGCGTTCAAAGTAAGAAGAAAGACGATTTGGAATTAAAAAAATCATTTTCTTTCGAGGTGTTTTTTCCTTCCATAAAGAATATATTTTTATATGAAAAGCTAAAAAGGTGGAATTCGCAACCAAAATGTTTTTAAAAAAATAAAAATGTTTTTTTTAATATTACACAAACATTAACCACAATAACCAATTATTTTTTTACTTTCCCTCTGAAACTGTCTTTTTTTCGAAAGAAAACAAAGTTTGTGTAAATACACTACCTCAAACGAATAAGCTTTTAATAAAAACATAAAAATCGAATGATTATCATTTTTTAAATTCATTTTTTCACATTTGTAAAAACACTTGCTGTTTTCGAACTATGAAGTCCGTTTATTTATGATGCAATCTGGCATTGCAAGTGAATATATGCATGGTGGATTAGGAAAAGCCGATTCAATATGGAAAGCGCCAGGGAGGACACAGGACCCCCCCCCCCCGCCAGAAGAAAAATGCCAGAGATTTGGACAAAAATCAGTGCATTTGGGGCCGAAAATCACAAAATTCTGGAATTAAATATGATTTGGTCCAAAAATGTAAAATGCTAATATTGGAGGTGGTTCCCAAAAAGTTCCCCGTCACGGCAAAACGGGGTTGTAACTTTAACACATGGGTGTTAATTTTATCATTAATAGGGGACTGGAATCAACAGGGGACTACACCTACTGGTGTATAGTTTACAGCATTTCGATGTTAAATTAAAACATTGTTTAGCGGTATCTTAACACCATTGTGGTGTTACAATGTATGATATGACACTGTTTGGTGTTAATTTTTCACCAAAATCGGTGCTAATTTATTTTGTTTAAAACCGCCGGTGCCACAATTGATACCACTGGTATTTAATTTAAGACACTCCTGGAATCACGGGGACATGCCCTCTGGTGTTATTAACACGAAACTTTGGTGTTAACATTTTATTTATCATGGACACTTGTCGTAGAAAACGGTTGATTTTGTTGTTGTTTGCTTCTATTGCAAACTACTTACCTCTAACAGTTCATAAGCAGATCACCAAAATACATAATTAAATTGTTGCAGCAACTCCGAGCGGTGTTAAATATTACATTTCAACAACAGACAACAAGAAGAAGCTTGACACAGACTTGGTGTTAACATATTTACACCCCAGAGTTTTTGCAGTGCCCCCCTCCCACCATTGACTTGGACCCCGCAGGTTGCAAAATAACATCAACAAATTGAGATTTTCAACTTTAAAAAATATTTAAAAAAAACCGATTAATTCAAAAAGGCCAAGGTAAATTAAAACCTGCGATTTGAAAACAAATTGTTTTCATTGATCACTTAAAAACGGGGTCAAATATGCACCGACTATAATAAAATGACTCCTTTGAGTTAAAATGACTCTTTCCGTGGTCATATTTAACCCATTAAAATGATGTTGTTTTAACTAAAATGGGGTCATTTTTCTTTAGTCCGCGTGCATATTTGACCCCGTATTGTTAAGTGTGTACACTCATTTTTTCTACCATTTGCTCTAAAAAGATTCTAATTTCATTTTTTTCTTTATATTAAAGAAAATGATTCCTAATAAACATGAAAAACATGGGACGGAACTAGATGGGGCCGAACATGGTGTGTTAAGATTTCATTCGCTTTTTTCTAAAAATACCAGATTGACCCGGGCGGGGAAATATGGGAGGGGGCTATACCCCATTTTTGGCAGGGTCATGTCTTAGCTCCATCAGTTGTTTCATATTAAAAATTAGAGGAAAAAAGTGCAAGTCTACCTCGTAAAAAATCATGAAAATCGACAAATACGTGTTCACTCTATTTGTAACATAATCAAACTTGATGATGGGCAGAAAATTACGTAGGGTGGAGGCAAATTTTATGGAAAATCGAACTATTTTGTTAATTTTTTGGGTGATTTGGGGTCCATTGGATTCCCTCCTCCACCTCCCCCGTATTCTTGTGTCGTAGTCTATATCACCCTTTCTTTTTTCCTACAAAATCCGTACAAATTAATATAGTTTTACAATTTACCTAAGAACAAAAGAACTTTTTATGACCAATGTATTCCGTACAAACGGACCCATTCTTTGGAATTCGTTAGCAAAATAAAATAAAACAATTTAAGTCCATAAAACATTTCCGTTTTCAGATAAACAACAATTTATCGCAAAATATAACTTGAACGTGTTATAACTATGATTATTTTGTCCGAGCACCGTCCTTTGTCTTGTCCATAAACTGTGTATGTTTTTCTTTGTAAATGTGTATTTATGATTTAATTTTGTGATTTCAGGGTAAGTCCCCTTGTCGGGCTCTGGCTTGAGACTTATCCTCAATATTGCAATTATGTATATATATAGTTTTATATTATTTGATGTATGTATATTATGGAATAAAGTGATTGATACCCATTGATTTTACAATAACGCTTATATTGTAAATTTTATATGTTAAATTTATATGTGAAATTTTAAATTGTAAATTTAAAATGCTATCACACTCAAATCCATTTCACCTTTTAACGATTTGGTATGATACAATGCTAGCCGCCCTATTGTCTGGCGTACATGGGTACGCGTACCTACATCACCGAGCGGTGAGTATCAACTGTCTGAAGAGGTGTCTAGACTTCAACTGTCAAAAGGGTGCAGAACGCTCTGCCACGCCTCTATTTTTAAAATTATTGATGATTTCACAATTGTCAATATCATTGGTGGTGAAAATAGCCATTCCTTATTGGAAGCCAGATTCAAGCGAAAGTTTCTTCCTCGTCGAGGGAGAAATTTAGTACACGGGTCTCTGACATCCGGCTATTTTCGGAGGAGATATTCGAATTGAAGTTCACCGAAATTGTTACCAATTTGGTACCTGTAGCTGATAGTACCGGTACGTTTATCTTTCCATAGAGTAATACAGTACAAGGTCTGTAACACAGACTAAATCACACATAGCCATATAATGCCAAATAACCACATGCTAACCTAATTTATTGTAAGGCTAAACAAACTCCTGAATTCAATTCGTTTTGAAGGTGTGTATTCACACTGACCATTTACACCCTGAGAAAATTTGGTTGACATGGACCAAGCATTTGAATTAGTGGCAATTTTAAAATAATCAAAGAATGCCCCATTAAGGCCGACATGCATTTTTGACCACAATTATGATTCACAACAAAAGATGTTACCATATCGTAGTCTCAGTAGCGAGGGAATTTTGCATATTCAAAGTACCATTTAAGCGATACAGCATTACGCATATTAATTAGATCAATTGCATCAACAATGCCCCCTTTAATTGATCCACTTGCACTTGGACCGCAATTGTGATTCATACAAAATGTACGGCATAGAAGGTCTCATGTAGCCGAGGAATTTTGCATATCCAATGTTACAATTTCAGTGATACAGCAATTATGATATTTAATTAGTATTTTTCTTTTTTTAAAATTAATTTTGTACACCTAATTAGCACTTTGACCCAATTATCGATTCACCCAAAAGATGCATGGCATAGTATTCTTCATGCAGCGAAGGATTTTGCCTATCCGATGTACGGTATCAGAGTACAGTAATTACGCATATTAATTAGCTAATTTGCATACCTAAGCCGCCATGTATCAGGAATTTTCAAATTGCAAAAAAATGCGCCATGATAGGCTGCCATGCAGTGAAGGAATTTTCCGTATCCAATGTACCGTTCAAAATTATAGCAATTACGCTGTTTTTTGCGATTAATTAGCTCATTGGCATAACTAATTTGCCCGAAATACGCCCGAAATCTTAATCAGTCGAGAACTCTCCCAGCCCGCTCCCATCCACCAAGTTAATAATCTTACGCCTTACGGAATCAGAAAACTGTACACAGCCTTGCGGGAAAATTTCGTTAATTATGCAAAATAGAGGCTTAATTTGCATATTTTACGCCAAAATCTAATCAGGTCGAGGAACGTTGGACCCGCTTCTTTCCCAGTTAAATTCATCATAGCCCTTACGGAACTCCGATAAATCGTACACAAGCCCGTGAACACGGACGTAGGCACACAATCAGCATGACAGGACAGACAGACAGAAAGACAGACGAACAGACCGCGACAGACAGACAGACAGACAGACAGACAGACAGACAGACAGACAGAAAAGTGATTACGAAGTCTCTGCCGAACAAAGTTCAGGCGAGACAAAAACGGATTTGGACCAGAAATGATCAAAAAATTTTCCATTTTGGGACAAAAAAATTTTCAAACATCAAAAGGCTTCAAAACACCCATAAAACTGATAAAGGGTATTTTACAGTAAATTGCTTCAAATAGCTATAAAACAGTTTTGCCTTCATTTACTGCATACTTTGCACATGTGACACATCTGCAGGAATTTTTTCTTGATGGACAAACGGTTCCCCAAATGGGTATTTCTGATGGCCAAGTCCTTTGTACCATCACCAAGGTAACAACATTTGCCTAGGAAGAAGGCTATTTACCTCATTTATCCGATTTTTACCAGCTACAGGAGAGCCAATCTGCACTCCCTACATGTATGAAATTCATAGGGTGTAAGATCGCACTTCCAAACTCCCTGGGGCATTCGGTGACAGAGGACTGACAAAAAATCGGGGTCTTTGGGTGAGAGACAGCCAAACTTTCCCCCAAAAAGGGCTTTCGACTGGACATTTGGCAAAAATTTCAAAAAAATGGGGTTTTGGGTGAGATTTTTGCCGAAATTTCCAAAAAATGAGGTTGTTTGGATGATTTAAAAATTTTCAATAAATATGGGGTCTTTGGGTGAAATTAAAAAAAAATATGGGTCTTTGGGTGACAACGATGATGAATTGAGGGGGGGTCTTAACCGCCTTACATACGGGTGGCTTCCAAGATGGGAGTGCCGCCCCCCCACACCCCCCCCCCCGGACAGCCATCCAGGAGGGCATTTCTCACCAGATTGCATTAATCTCCAGTTTTGAAGAAAAAAGGTAAACCATGTAGGTAACCCTGGGTTTATTACACTAAGCCCGAAAGTTAGTTCCCTTTCAGAATAACCCAGCCTACATAAACTGCATGAATACATGGGCTGGAAAATTGCTTCACAAAAAAATTACTGATAAGTTCCTAAAGTAATAAAACAAACCCTTTTGTTTACATTATCCCCTGGAGTGGCGGTCAGAGTCAAGAACATGCAGAAAACAGCACGATCCCAAGACAAGAGAGCGTAGATTACATCTTGCGCACAAAATGATGGTTCAAGAATCGACAAGGCTCATTGTTTTGGATAAGATTGCCGTCTTTCTTGGTGGGTTGTGCGACATGTACCACCAGCAAATGAGCAAAACTAGAAGTTGGGTCAACTCTTTCCTGCAGCAGCCCGCAGATTAGTTCCTGGGCCACTTCCTGGGATGGCAAACTGTCATTTCTCTTAACTTTTGTGGTGAATTTTATTTTCACTAAATATTTAAAAATTGGGCAACCAAAAAAAAATCCAGGTTAAATTTTTAACATAAAATGTTCTTTTTTTTCAGATTATATTCCCAACCAGGATGTCTCTATCGAAAGGATTAGTACGGTACACTGCAGTTGTGAAATGGGTGAAAAGAAATTATCTAAATAACCATATTATTTTCTCCACTTTACAGTTGTGCAGCTTGCAAATGGCAAATTTACATGGCCTACACTATCTTGCTCTCCTTGGCCTGTTATGGCAAATGACCCTGAAAACAATAACTTGCACTCAAGACTTTTCAACGATTGATGTTAAGTTTTCAAAATTTTTCAAGGAAAGGAAACACGGATGCATTTAAAGGGATAAGTAGCAATAATGCAAGAAAATAAAAAAATGTGAAAATGCATTAAGTTTACAAAATCAGGGATAAGTGTGTACAATTCATTGAACTAAATAATGTAGGAACAAAAACACCAAATAGTGAAAAATTCGAGGAAATTTGTCATGTTGTCTCCCACAAACAGATTTTTTAAGCGATGGCATATCTCAAAATCTACACTAAATTACACCATATACAGAATAAACAAAGATCAATAATGCTTGTGTTTTAGGTCAAACTGTACAGGTCATGGTGCACAATATTATATGCTTATAAATCTGGGATATTCACAGGGAAAGGCTTTTTTATCTCAAGTCAGAATTTTGATACACATCTACGTATAGAAATTACAGAATCAGATAGAAATTAAAGTACTGCCTTGTCTTTAATACACAGATTTCAAACCAACCACTTGCAGGTTATAGCATCCATGCCAGTAATAAAAATACCAAATAGGAATAATTTTGATGATTTTTTTCAATGTTTTGGATCAGCAAATCACTGCTTCCCTTTAATCTACTGATGGCACCCTTGTTATGAAAGTGAAATACATTATGTATATCACATGTGACAATTGATTTATAGATAATGACAAGCCTTGACTGTTTTACATTTCAGGTCATCTTCTAAAACCACTATTAAGTCTATGGCATTTCCTTGCAATTTTCTGATAGGTTGAATGTGCTATAAATTGTCCCTAAAACTTTTGATAGTGTTTTAAGTCATTTTTAAGTTTTAGGTCATCATCTAAAGCTGGTTTTATATTTTATGGCTATACTGC
>JAMKCH010039889.1:0-34681 GCA_023653785.1 Ophioderma brevispina
TTAGTGTATATGCAAAGCGGCACCCACAGTATGTGGAACAAGCGGAGGCAGCCATTGCTTTCTATTGTTGGTACTCTAGGTTTTCTTTGTGGTCGGCAAAACATGCGAGACGGTGAATTTCTAAAGATTACGTAACGTTTTGCCTCTCTATCTATATAGAACCTCTTTGGCTAGACCCCCTTCTTTCGTATTTTTTCTAAAAACATGGTGGTAAATTGAATACAAAATAGGTCCAGCAATAAGTTCTGGATCTTGGTTCTGCACAAATATGGTAAATCCGCTCGGTATGCAGAGGATAAAGCACCTTTTATCTGGAAGTACCAAAGATGGTCACAGCTTACCAAGCAACATATCCACCACGAGCTTTGTTCACATTAGTTTCTTTTTTCAATAAATGATGAAATGTAGAGTCAAAATTATTGAACTCAACAGTAGAACCTCAAAGTTTATTTTAATCGCAAACGAGGCCAGTTCAATCCAAAGTGGGTAGATGTTTCATATAAGAGTCCCAATTATACAAATGAGGTATACAGAGCATGACGGAATCAATGGCAATACCTCATTTGCGTATACTTGGGGCTTCTATTACTCCATGGGATCAGAGAGAAAGATGCTTGCATAAGGACATTGGTTACGGATATCGGCGAAGTAACTGATTTCTGCGCAGTTATTATTGTCTAATTATACCTTTCAATACTATGGGGCATGTCAAGTGCAAAAGTTGCACATTTGATTGAAAATGAATAAAATGTCATCACCATTTCTTTTCCTAAATATCAGTGACCAGTACATCATGCTGCATTAACTCGAGCAAATAATAGCACTGTTGATATCCAGTAAATCCGCTCGGTATGCAGAGGATAACGCACTTTTTATCTGGAAGTACAGAGCCATTGTTATTACCCACACAGTTGAAACAGATTTCAGGTGCTCATCACCCGATTAAGATTGAGCTTTTTTTTTCATGATGCAAAGCACAAGATACTTGTCCTCTTTCACGAATAAATAAACCTTAGGCTTCTACTGTGCGTTCAATTAACTTTGACCGTATATTTCATAATTTTTCCGAAAAGGAACCAAAGATGAACAAAAAAATCATCAAAGAAAGTTGTTTGACAGACTGAGACCTAACATCTTTGTGCAGAAAAAAAAAACTTAACTTAAAGTAACTTGCCACGTAACCCCATTTCTATTCAATTTACGGGTTGGTACATTTTGTGACCCCACTTTTTCTGCTCCCAGTTGAATTCAGCATCCTTGACGGAATTAAGTACAGTATTCCCTGCACTTTATTCCGTCCGTCAAGGCTGCTAAATTTATCTGGGAGCAGGCAAAGTGGGTGCAGTAAATGTACCAACCCTCAATTTACCGTGTTGTTAGCATAGGTCTGTAGACCCCCTTCTTTTGTATTTTTCTAAATACATGGTGGTAAATTGAATAGGAATGAGGTCCAGCAATACGTTCTGGATCTTGGTTCTGCACAAAGATGTTAGGTCACAGCTTACCAAGCAACATATCCACCATGAGTTTTGTTCACATTAGTTTTCTTTTTTCAATAAATGATGAAATATACAGTCAAAATTATTGAACTCACAGTAGAACCTCAAAGTTTATTTTAATCGCGAACGAGGCCATCTCAATCCAAACTGGGTAGACATTTCATATAGGAGTCCCAAGTATACAAGCTTATACAAATGAGGTATTGTCATTGATTCCGTTCTGCGCTACTTAACAGCATCATACAGATCATGACGGAATCAATGGCAATACCGCATTTGCGTACTTGGAGCTTCTATGTGAAACGTCTACCCTAAACTGGGCGGGGATAACGAGTCTATAACGCCTGACTTCTTTTCAGCTGCATGGAGAGTAACAATGGCTCTGCAGTTCCAAATAAACAAAGGGGAATCTGAAGTGCTTTGTCCGCTGAATACCAGGAGGATTTACTTATCAATAACGCCACTATTTGCTTGAGTCAATACAGCATAGTGTATGTCCCTTGATCACTGATATTCAGAAAAGAAATTGAGATGGCATTTTATTCATTTTCATGAAAATGTGCAACCTTTACAATTGCCATACCTAATAAATAGTAATTATAATATTTATTATTATTTATAGTGGGAAAATGGTTTACTTCTGCGAAGTATGTAATCAAAATGAACAATTTTTCCTTTGATCCCATGGCCAAATTACCACGCTCAATCCTAAGCTTATTTCAATGCATCACAATTCACAGGCAACCATTGACATAAAAATTTAGGAATGACATTTATATGCGTAAATATGCATACACAATCATGAGCAAACATGCAACCAGCAGGTTTCAACTCAACCTACTTACACTATTATTCAGGTTATCATGCTAAACAGACAGCAATTATGGTTCTCAATTACATACAAAAAGCAACGACACATTTCCGCATTTCATATTAAATTTTCGCACTTAATATTGAGTTCATGCATATAATCATATAATTCATATCCTATCATCTAAGACATTTATACTTTTGTTTGTTTTGTTTTGTTTCGTTTTTCCCCCTGAAATTTAAATAATAAAAATAAATATGTTAAAGGAATTTATACAATTCAGACAACTCGTGAGGACTGATCGGACCTTGAGATCACTGCTGGTGAAATAGGATGCCCGGGAGGCGATATTTTTCCGTAGTTAATTAACTTATTAACTTGTGAAATTACACTATAGCGTCGATTTCACTTTAACAAAATTCGAAACAAATTAATTTCTCAAAATTGAGCACAGTGAGGGTTTGAACCTGCGACAAGCAGAGATTAAAGCATTCTTAATCACTAGACTGTTGAGGGATTTGTTGGCGATGTTTCGGGGATTTTAATTCAATATAAACCTTCACGGAATAAAGTCAGACTCATGCGTATATACAATAGATAATGTAACAATAGAAACGATCAATATCATGTTATTAAGTGAACTGTGGCTATTAAAGATGATGTTGTAATCACTATGAGCTACTAAAATCTCAATTCCCTTGGCACAGTTCAATAGCTTTCATTCACCAATATATTTAGAAAATACTCCCCCTGCTTTTTGAGTATGATAAATGATACCCAGATTGCGCAAGGTCAGTTCATGTCAATGTATGTACAAGTACAACCCACTGAACTGTGTCCTTGGTGGATGAGCGTATTGTAACTCATAGTGAATACATGCAAGTTAACTACGGAAAACAATTTCGCGACCGAGATATGGTCCCTCCACGGGACTGATGTAGCAGGGGACTGTAGTGAAAGAGTGTGCGCTTCCGGATAAAATTGTGAATTTTTGCACACAAGTACTTTAGGCATTGATAATCCAGTAAAAATTTATGAATGCCCGTGCCAACCCCCCTTAATGGACCCCAGCTTGAATTTCAAGGTTATACAGGGGTCAACATTTTAAAATGTTCCGAATGTGTTGAAAAGCACACCATGATGTTTGTCTGGTTACAAGGATTCCAAAAAGGTATAGTTTACACTATCTATGGCTTATAGTTCCGGAGTTATGGGGTAAAACTGTAAAAATGGTGAAAAAGTCAATTTTGGTGTGTACATGGGTCAAAAGTTAAAAGTCGCTTTGATTCAGGTAATATGTGGTGCAAATTGTTTCCCTAGCTTAAAGGACTGAAATAAGGAATAGTTTGCCTTATCTGTTATGCTTAGTTTTCACGTTATCAAACAAAATAGGTCACAGGTCAATAGAATCCAATAGCTGCCAATAGCTGTTGACTTTATTCGTCATTTTGGTTTATAACCAAACACGTAATATAGTCAAAACTATTCCTATATTTCATTCTATGAGCTAAACCAAGAACTTGAACCACGTTTTACAAATATTGGAGCAACTTGTAATTTTTGATCCCTGTACAAAAACAAAATTGACTTTTTCACCATTTTTACAGTTTTTACCCCATAATTTCAAAAGTATAAGCCATAGGTAGTATAAACTATACCTTTTTGGAATCCTTGTGACTAGGCAAACATCACGGTGTGCTTTTCAACACAATCGGAACATTTTAAATTGTTTACCCCTGTGTAACCTTGAAATCCAAGCTGGGGGCCATGAAAGGGGTGCGGCAAGTGCTTCCATCAATTTTTTTGATTATCAATGTAGTACTTGTGTACGAAATTTCACAATTTTATCCAGATTTGCACACTCACATAAGGTCAGTGCACTACAGTCCCCCACTAATGAGACCCCTTGAAATTACTGGTGCAAAATAGCGGTGGCCATTGGGACCACTGACCTCTACGTAATAGATAAAGGATGAGAAGCACACCGTTATTAAAAATAATGGTGTTTTGATAAGGTCTGGCGAGCCTGTTAGACTCCGATTAGTGTATATGCAAAGCGGCACCCACAGTATGTGGAAGAAGCGGAGGCAGCCATTGCTTTCTATTGTTGGTATTCTATGTTTTCTTTGTGGTCGGCAAAACATGCGAGACGGTGTATTTCTAAAGATTACGTAACGTTTTGCCTCTATCTATATAGAACCTCTTTGCAAGCCAGACCTTATCAAAACTCCATTATTTTTCATAACGGTGTGTTTTGAATTCTTTATCTTACATATATACGTCTAGCCCTTTTCCTTTTCATCATTATCAATTGTTCTTCTTTTGTTCAACTGTCCATTATAGATACGAAAACGGTCAGAGACCGTTATCTAAACTTATGAATATTCATCACACCGTTATTTTTTCCGAAAGTGGTCTCTGGACACCTCCGGAGAAAAATAACGGTCTGATGAATATTCATAGTTAAACAATAAAGGACAATTGAACAAACGAAAATTCTAGAAACACCACGGCCTCAGGCGGTACAAATGAAAGAAATAAACAATAGTGAAAGAACTCAATATAAAAGCTAATTGCGAACACAGATTGCCATCTACTTGTTAGCTTATCTGTCGATTACGATTCAGCCAAAGTAGTGACTCTAAGTTATGCCAATTTCTTCTTCACTATTTTAAAGGGACAATCGAAACATTTTGCCCCTTTATTGTTGAAATAAACAAAGATGAAAGAACAGGTGACTCAATACAAAAGCTTATTGTGATTGTCGGATTACCATCTGCTGGTTAGATAATACATGTATATCGACAACGAATCATAGCCAAGATAGTGATTCAAAGTCTTGGAAATCTTCAGGTGACTCAATACAAAAGCTTATTGTGATTGTCGGATAACCATCTTCTGTTTAGCTAATACATGTATGTCGACAACGAATAAGCCAACTAGTGATTTAAAGTCATGGAAAGTTCAAAAATACCAATTTAAAAACGTTGCTTTTTACTTTAAACTGGTACCATTGATACCCATAACGCCAGGTACTGAATACGGGATTTAAAAATAAATGAGGGAGAAACGTATAAAAAAGGGAATTCTGCATTTGTTTTCTTATACGATAGAGTGCTAATGATAGCCTAAAGAATAGCCTATTTAAGAATTGCCTAAACTAGGACCTCTTCTTGGCCTAAAATGAGCCTGCGTTAACAAGCTTCGTAGTGCACCGCGGATAACTCTGTATCAAGATCTTTAATTCGTGGGTGTCAGAATCGGGGTCAGATATACGTGAGAAAGGGTTATTTGAAAACATGGAACCTTTCAAAATCCAAACCTGACTACTAAATAACAATTAGACACGGCTTAACCAGTCAATAGGATAATCTTCTTATAGATGGGAACATTTCTAACTCAGATCAGACTTTCCTCGACGATAAGATTATCTCTCTAGAAGAGTCAAACTATTAGCGACTAGTCCTTTGGTGTTAGACTCCTGCACAAGTGAACATAAAAGCTCAATTGGTGTTTTTAATTAAGAAAAAAATAAAAAACTTAAAAAACAGAAAATATTTGTAAAAAACAAAATATATGCTCAATTTTACGAATAATTATTTAAAAATCGATTTTCGTTTTGTCAAGACGTATACAGGTAGCGGGCTGCCGCCAACGTGAATGTCGCCGAGTGAAACAACTGGAAGCGCTTTCTAACCTTGGCCATATGGCGGGAACAATGCATACACTGTTGGTGCACTATTATACCACAGAGGTTCTATTGTTTTGACAAGGTGTATGCCATTGGTTACCGCCATGTATTGATATAGGTAAAAAAAAAAACTTCTGATGTTTCAATCGGCGACTCAGCCCCCGCTATCCGTGTGTTATGAGGTCATGGTAACTTCGAGGTATCTGATACCTCCTCAGCAACATGTGGAACTGTATTTTTGTGAATTCAATATACAACTCTTGCAACAAGGTTTTCTAAACAAAATTGTATGAGGATTCCAAAAATCATGGGGTCATTTTTAAAATGGTTCTTGGATGAATTCTAGGGGGGCAAGGTTTACAACTGGTTATACAGGGGGCAAAATATAAAAAGGGCGGCAAAATTTGTTTTAAGTATAACATCATTGTCAGTACCTTTCAAGGATTACAGGAAGGTATAGTTGGGCCAACCTGAGTGTTATAGTACAAGAGTTACAAGTAGACGGGTTCAAGGGTCACACTGGGGTAAAATTTCAGATTCATCGGTTTGTTCTAAAAATGGGGTCAAATTGTTCGTCCTACTGTACAGAAGCCGAAAATATAAAGGTCGCATGTGTCAATGACGTTTTGATAATAATTTAAGGAGGGCAAAATGGCCGAGTCCACAGGGTCTATGGGAGACCACCTGTCATATCTCTAAAAGTCTCACTTTGAAAGGTGAAACCACAGAATCGTATATTACATTTTCTTATTTAGTATGAACCAATGAACGATTTAAAACCAGTTTCAACAAAATGGACCATATATAAAATAATGACCTTAAATTTCTTGAGACTATTGTACTAAAACAAATAGGTCGTCCATATGGCAAAACTATACCTTTTTAGAAACCCAATGATCAGCGAACAAATGGTAAACATTTTAAAACAATTTAAACACTTTTACTGTTTACCCTGTACAATTTTGCCCCCTATAAAACCCCCAAGAACCATTTTTTTAAAAAATGGACACCCATGATTTTCAGATTCTGCATGAAAATTCTGTATGGAAAAACATTGGTGTCAAAATTGTATATGAAAAAAAACTAAACCCAAAAATTCATTACATTTCCCCATGAATTATGAACTCCTACCAGAATGCTCTTGTATTAATTTTGTTCATGTCGCATTCTGTGACCGCGATTAAATAAACCGGACAAGAAAAATTAATTATAAAATGTCACAATTCGTATAATGTTTCATGACCAGGAAATTTTAAGCCATTTTTGCCCAGTGGGTCTAATAGGGTTTGGGATCAAGGTCATGCAATCCAGATGAGGTTCATCCCCTTAACGGAAATGATTGTGATGATTCCTCACGGCAGCGAAATGCGTTTTATACAATACATACGTATTATATAAAAACTACATTTCTTTTTTCCATAATATGCAACACGTCAAAAATGTGCAGTTTAATGCAACAGGAGTGAAAAATTAGCGACCGATGTTACTGACTACAATGAATGACAAGTGAAATGCAGCATTCGGGGTTTTACAAAGAAGGAACGAAAATATGGAAAGTCTAGGAAAAAGAAATGACAGAAGGAATTTACACCCAGAAAGGCATTAATACTTCTGTACCCAGAATATAGCTTGAGTTTTCTTTTTAATTGGTATCAAAAATAAGTATTCAAACATACCCATTATGACGTGTAGAGGACAAAAATAAAGAAACAAAGAAAGGAAAAAAACAGAAAACCACGTGAGAGGAGAGAGGTAATTTAAATTTACGAAATTTTATTTTCAGCCTTTTTTCATTCTGGTATCATAATTTTTTTTTTTCAATTCTTTCTTATTTAATCATTCTGCTTTAACGCCATTACTAGAAAAAAAAACCTTTTCGTGGTTAACCCGGACACGTGTAAAGAGCCCCCCCCATTGTTGTTACAACACACCCGCAAGGCAGGGGTGATTACTCGATCCAAGGATTTTCCTTATTAAACATCTGTAATCCTATAAATTGGTACCACAGAATAGCTTGGAGCTTCTTCTTTCATTGGTATTAAAAAAGTACAAAAATGCCTATTATGAAGTCACTATAACCAGTGGCGTAATAGGGGTGGGCGAAAAAAATTTGGGAGACAATTGTGAAGGCACGGGAGAAAAAAGGCGGAATCTTCGGGCCAGAGAGAAATCGTCAGGTCCTACCCGCCCTTGCGCTAACTATAGATGTCTAGTTACGCCCTTGGGGCCAGGAGAAATCGTCCGTCCTTACCCGCCCTGGCATATCGAGGTCTAGTTACGCCCGTTGTATAGTGAAGGCCAAAGTATGACAATATGGAGATGGTGGAAAATTGATATTCTGCCAATTGTAATGCTCAAAAAACGGTACTAACTATAATTATTGATTAGCCATTTAGAGCATGCAATGCCGTTTGGCGTACAATTGGCAAATTTCGTTGGTCAGCTCTCTAACAACCGCCATAAGGAGCATGACAATTGAATCAAAATGTTTTTCGCCCTCTAGGATTCTGGGGAAAATCTGTTTGGAAACACAACTTTGCCATGTGTATAGTTAAGAAGAACTAAAATAAAATGAAAATAAATTGCATTACATTTTTTTTCACCTTATGTTGCAATATTTGGGGAAGGTGTATTTTCAGAATTGAACAATGGGAGAATTTCTAACTCGATCAGGCTTTCCTTGACAATAAGATTATCTCTCTAGAAGAGTAAACCTATTATCGACTAGTCCTTGGTGTTAGACTCCTGCACAAGTGAACATAACAGCTCAATTGGTGTTTTTAATTAAGAACAAACGTAACGCTGCTTCAAAATATTTTAAAAAAACAAAATATATTCTCAATTTTACTGAATAATTATAAAAAAATCGATTTTCGTTCTTGTCACGACGTATACAGGGATAGCGGGCTGCCGCACAGTTGAATGGTCGCCGAGTGAAACAACAGGAAGTTGCTTTTCTACCTTGGCAATATGGCGGGAAACAATGCATACACCTGCTGGTGCACATATTATACACAGATGTTCTATTGTTTGACAAGGTGTATGCATTGTTTCCCGCCATATTGTATATAGGTAAAAAAACAACTTCCTGATGTTTCAATCGGCGACTCAGACCCGCTATCCGTGCGTATAGAGGTCAGTGGTATAACTTCGATTATCTGCTATATGAAACTCCTACCCATAATGCCTCTTTTATTTAATTTTGTTTTCATTTCGCATTTTGTGACACGCGATTAAATACAACCGGACAAGAAAATATAATTATACAATGTCAAAATTCGTATATGTTTCATGACCAGGACAAACTTTTTAAGCCATTTTTGCCCAGTGGGTCTAATAGGGTTTGGGATCAAGGTCATGCAATCAAGATGAGGTTCACCCCCTTAACGGAAATGATTGTGATGATTTCCTCACGGCAGCGAAATGCGTTTTATATAAACACTACATTTCATTTTTTTCATAATATGCAAACACGTCAAAAATGTGCAGGTTTAATGCAACAGGAGTGAAAAATTAGCGAACCGATGTTACTGACTACAATGAAGGATAAAAGTGAACTAAATGCAGCATTTCGGGTTTATACAAAGAAGGAACGAAAATATGGAAAGTCTAGGAAAAAGAAATGACATAAGGAATTTACACCCAGAAAGGCATTAATACTTCTGTACCACAGAATATAGCTTGAGTTTCTTCTTTTAATTGGTATCAAAATAAGTACAAACATACCCATTATGACGTGTAGAGACAAAATAAAGAAACAAAGAAAGGGAAAAAACAGAAAAGTGAGAGAAGAGAGTGTTATTTTAAATTTCCGAAATTTTATTTTCAGCTTTTTTTTCATCTTCTGGTATCATTTTTTTTTAAATTCTTTATTATTTAATCATTCTTGACTTTAACCACATTACTAGAAAAAAAAAACCTTTTCGTGGTTAACCCGGACACGTGTAAATGAGCCATTGTTTGTTACAACACACCCGCAAGGCAGGGGTTACTACTCGATCCCAAGGATTTTCCTTATTAAACATCTGAATCCTATTAATTTGGTACCATAGAATAGCTTGGAGCTTCTTCTTTCCATTGGTATTAAAATAAGTACAAACCTGCCTATTATGACGTCACTATAACCAGTGGCGTAACTAGGGGTGGGCGAAAAAATTTTGGGAGAAATTGTGAAGGCAAGGGAGAAAAAAGGAGGAAATCTTCGGGCCAGGGAGAAATCTTCAGGTCCTTACCCGCCCTTGGCTATATAGAGGTCTAGTTACGCCCCTTGGGGCCAGGGAGAAATCGTCAGGTCCTTACCCGCCCTTGGCTATATAGAGGTCTAGTTACGCCCCGTTGTATAAGTGAAGGCAAGTATGACAATACTGGATATATGGTGGAAAATTGATATTTTGCAATTGTAATGGCTCAAAAACACGGTACTAATATACCTATTGATAGCCATTTAGAGCATGTATTCCTTTTGGCGTACAATTGGCAATATTTCGTTGGTCAGCTCTCTAAAACCGCCATAAGGAGCATGACAATTGAATCAAAATGTTTTTCGCAATCGAGATTCTGGGGAATAATCTGTTTGAAAACACAACTTTGCCATGTGTATAGTTAAGAAGAACTAAAATAAAATGAAAATGAATTTGCGATTACATTTTTTTCCCCTGTATGTTGCAATATTTGGGGAAGGTGTATTTTCAGAATTGAACAATGGGAGAATGAGCTGAGTAACTTAAAATCCTATTCTCATTCCATTAACAAGCATGATTATCTGTATCATTAATAGGTTGGAGAGCAAAGTTCGCCCATTTCATTTGAATCAAGATTGTGAAGGAAAGTTTCAAATCATTAAAGATGAAACCGAATACACCATTGCTGAGATACTGAAGCACTTCCCACTTCCACAGAAGGTAATATTGGAGGAAACAAAGCGACATAGCGATGTCTTGTTGAACTTGTTACCTTCCAAAGACCAGAGCATTATATTCAAGAGCGAAAACCAAGAGGATATGTCACCGGTGTAGATTTTCACAGGGAGAATGGTATCGTTATTCATGTAGATGCCAACCTACATTTCTCCATCCCTAGTCCGTCGCTCTATGTATGCTGCTGGTAATAAGAAAGAAAGTGTCTCTTGTTTGAAGAGGGCGGACAGATGTAAATTACCCGTATGGCGTCCGGATCAAATCATATGTAAAGAAAGGGAGAAGCTTGTTGTCTGTAAACCGCTGGATGAAGTGTTTAATATTCCACCTAAGGTCCTACCTCCGAGGCCAAGAAACCCAACTGTTCCCATCCATCCATCCGGGAAATGTCTCTACAGAACCTTATTCTCTTGTGATTGCAGACAGCAGATATGGAAAACTCGGTTCTCCTGATTCTGGTGAATGTATTGCCTCTTCGAAGCGAAACAGCGTGAGCTCCAGACCCAGACTAATACACCCAAAGAAACGCAAGATACATTTAACCCAGGTAAGTCTCAATTTGTATTTGAACGTTAATAGATCAAACACTGGAACACTGGGTGCTATCACTGCCTGTTTGCTGAAGAGCAGCGGCATTTGTGTGTGTGTGTGTGTGTGTGTGTGTGTGTGTGTGTGTGTGTGTGTGTGTGTGTGTGTGTGTGTGTGTGTGTATGTATGTATGTGTATGTATGTCTACGTGGTATCGTGTGTATGTATGTATCGTACGTACGTACATCCAGGCTGATTCAAAAAGGCGTTTACTCATTTTTGTCATGATTTAGTAAGAAATCTAAAAGGAGGTCTATGTAAAGTAATGTATCATTGCAAAGAAGCAACAAATTAATTTTTTACATTTGAACATCACAAACCCAAGTTTACTCATTTGAATAAAATCACCCATTTTCCTGACTGTACACTCGTGATAACTTGACCATTTTCTATTCACACAATCACTAAAATGTGACACAAGACAGATTCATTGGTTTTCAACTTTTATTGTCAAAAAATGAAGTTTGGCTGTTTTACTCATACTCAAGAACTATAAATCAAACGAAAGTTCTTCTTTCTATTCAACAAGCTGTGAAATATAACTATTTTTCATCGCAAACTTCTGCAATTTGTTCAAGAACTGCAAAACATGCAATGCAGTGTTTTTTCTAAGAGATGTCTATACCAAGAGGAAAGTGCTAGAGACTCGCGAGATTCAAATTTAGATATCATTTAAAATTGTCAGCATTTAAAGTTGCTCTTGATTGATGGATTTGAGCACGAGTATAAAAGTAAAACTTTCATTGAAAAGTTAAAGTTGCACCAAGGTAGGCTTTCTTTGTTCGCCCATTATTGATTTGGTGTAAATAGAAACTGATGCAAATTATCCAGTTGTGTGCAGCCAGGAAGTGGAGTGGGTTTGTTGTATCCAAATTAGTTATAAACCCGGGTTTGCACACGCAAATGCAAATATTTTTTTTTTTAATTTATAACCTAATCTTTCTAGTGACATATTAATGACGGCTGCAAACTTAATTGCTTATCCATAGTTTAATAACCCTTGAAACATCACGAAGCAATTTGCCTATTCTAGCCAAATCCCAAGCCATAAACGATATGGGAAATTAAAAATTGATTTTTTATTTCTGCACCTTTCTTTCCCAATGAAAACCTCTTGGCCATGGAGGAACAACATAGTGAACTAACTTGTGAATGACTATACAACTTAACAATCTTCTAAAGGTATAAATTTTTGTATTCCAAATAGCAAAGATGCCTTGTTATGTTTTAGTCCATGCGGCCACAAAGCGAAAGATGCTCGATAAGGACCAAGGTGGCGCACCCCTGGGAAGTAACCATATTCTTCCGAAATAATTTTCCTAGAAATTATATCATTTTACGTGTGTTCTCACGTCTACTATGTGCACATTCTCGAGCAAATGAATAAATGTCCTCTCATTTTAGACCCAATATCAGTTACTACGGGATGTACGCCATGATTCATTGACTCTCGCAATTACAATGGGGGCTATTGATGTCAATCCGCCTCGTTATGTAGAAGACCAACACTTCACAGATACCTTTTTCATAGCTGGAACGCGAGCCATTGTTATTATCCATGCATGAAAAGATTGCAGGTTGTTATACCATCACCATTAGATAAAGCTATTTTTCAATGACGTGAACACATTACCGCGTCCTCTTTCACAAATAAATAAAGTTAGATGTTCTACTGTGTGTTCAATTTTCTTTTAACCCTATATTTCATCCTTTATTCGAAGGGAAACGAAGGTGAAACAAAGCTCATGAGAAAACATTGTTTGCAAATTGTGACCTAACAATCTTTGTGCAAACCAACTCCGTCACTTGCCGCGTAAACCATTTCTATGCAATTTTGCGTTCATAGCAGAAATCGAAACATTCACCTATATGAATGCATGACCGGTGCCGAACAAACGTTTTGATTTAATATAAAAGATGTTCCTATATTATATGAATTACGTTATGGTGCTGTTTCCCAATATCAGTTGTCATAGTTGCCAATCAAATTTCTTAACTCATCGAAATTTTGCTCATCTTCCGTTTCCTTTTTGAATAATGATGGAATATACGATCAATTATTGAACTCCCAGCCGAAGGTTTTAGTTTTATTTTCTTCTTGATGAGGCTGTGTAGCTCAATCTAAATCCGGCGGTGAAAACAATTCAAAAGCTTTATCATGTCATGGACAATAACAATGGCCTTGCAGTCCCCAGAAATCTGAAGTCCTGTGTCTATTCATAACGGCGGACTTTTACTTACATAGCACCATTATTTGCTGGACTCATGGAACGGGTGTCACCCTTGGTCACTGATTATTCAGGGGAAAAAGGGGAGTGACAATTCATTTTCAAGTAATGTGCATAAACTAGAAGTGAGAACACGCGTAGAACTGATGTTTGAGAAGTTTAGACAATTTATTTTAGCAACCTTATGTACTTGTTAGGGGTGCGTCACCTTTGTAAACGCTATGATATCTGCCCGCATCGCCGCTGTAAGTCCTGTTACCATTTATATTGCTAAAACAATTGTCTTTTTGCTTCAATCATTACAACTCTGATACCCCCAGACAAGGTTCCAGCTCCAGGTCATCATCATCTGGACATGACCAAATGGAAAGCGATCTTCCATATGAAGGTGATGGTGATGACGGGGAGGTGGCTTGTTGGGAATGATGAGGTGGGAATGCTGACGGGTAGAGGTCACATCTGTCTGGGTGGCATTTAATGAACTGTGTAGGAGCAAGAATCTTCTCATAAATTCATAATGACGTGTTCGCCATGATTGCTAAACAAGAAAATGTAGGTTTAGTTTTCATGACAAATTCACATGCATGATCCCCTATCAGCCTCATCTCAAAAGCGGAGCAAGAACGAGTCAAATTCATAGAACGTATTAATAGGTTATGTAACCTGACATCACACGGGCGGATTTTCCGAATAGCATTGTGATCATGATTTCGTAACAAAATCTTGTCAAACGGCTCTAGATGATGACCTATCAGATTAGTTTAAATAATGCATGCAGTTATTAGAATGCAATTCTCTACTGCCATAGACACCCAAACACATACCCAAACAACTTGTAATCTTTTGCAACAACCGGCCATCCGTATCCCCATATCAGAATGGGTGCATGGAATTTAGAACTATTATATTGCTAGACATCGAGAGAATCGCTAACTATATTAGAAACGAGTCATGAAACTACCACCCGATTGTGATATTTCACTGATCAGATTATAGCAGGTGATCTATGACAGCCAATCAGATTTTGGTTCTCTTGCCGTGTGACGGCAGAGCTAATAAGGTCTGTAGACCCCGGTGGAGCCAGCTCACTGTTGATTGGTTGGGGTTCTTAGCAAGAAGTCTATGTCACCGGTGGCGAAAGGCTAGGAAAGGTAGGGCACTCAGTAAGAATACTATTCCGCAGTCTGTGATGGACCACCACATTTGCATGTGGAGATGGTCGCAGCCCCATCACGGTGCATATTGCTGGTGAAGCGACCGACTCCTGTGCGAATCCGGTTTAAGGTGACCCATTTTCTTGCGTGGAAGATTACTACAGTTGGAGTTCTGTCATATCCTATACAGATAAAATCAGAGTTGGTGACTTTAATTTACCTCGCATAGATTGGACTCTCAATAAATATAAACCGGACAGTAGGCCACTTGAAAGAGAATTTTGCGAATGTTAATACAGTTCTTTCTCCCAATTGGTGAATTTTCCCACTAGAATACTAAAGAAGGTTCGTAGGGGGTCTTTGGGGGGGAGGAGGCGGGAGAGGGGGGGGGGGGAAGAAGGAGAGGGGCCCTCCTCCCCCTTTCCTCTTCCCTTCTCCTTACCTAAAAAATCTTATGTAGGAATCTGACAACATGGGTTCCGATCACACATCAATCAATTTCAAAATTATATCTCTTGTAATTATGCGAAAATACCTAAAGCGTACAATTACAATTTAAATATGCCGATGGGCCGGACTTTTCGAAACTCTCTAAATAACACACTCTGGGAACAGATTGTAAACACTGACATTTGACATTTTATGGGGAAACTGGTGCTCCCAGCTTTTTTGATATTGTGATAAAAATATGGTCCCAAATTCAGGTAAGAATCGGAGGCTCTGCTCCGTGGATTAGACTTTTTTTGTGAATATCATAAATTGTGAAGAAGAACGAACGTGCTGGATTAAAATGCAAGAAAAATGGAAATGTTGTTTTCAGAGTAGGTGTTCGTTCTCTGCGTAAGCAGTCTAAGTCACTTATTAAACAAAGACGTGCCGATTTCTTGACCGATGTCAGAACTTCCTTGAAAGATAATCCTAAGAGCTTCTGGTCCTTTCACAAGAGTAAGAACACTGGTAAAATTCCCAGTCAGTAGGTTACAAATACTGATTCTACTGACGATCCAGAGTAAAGCAAGCAATCTCTTCAAACAAAATTTTTTCACAGTGGTGTTCAAGATAAAAGCTTCATATAAGCTTGATTCTCATTCTCATGTTCATGTCAATCATAAATAACCTTAGTCTCTCACTTTACCTCCTCAGATGTTTATGAGGTGCTGAGTACTGTGGACCCAGGCAAGGCAAGTGGACCGGATGGTATTCATGTTAAATTACTCCGTGAGGTGCGGCTAGCAGATCTCCCTCTCTCACAGTAATTTCAATGCTTCTCTTCTTCAAGGCAAAGTTCCATCTGCCTGGCAGCGTGCTAAGGTCACTCCTGTGTTCAAAAAAGGTGACAATGGCTGCGTTAAAAATTACCGCTACGATTTCTCTGCTTAGCCTGGTCTCCAAAGTACTTGAGCGTTGCATTCCACCAGAATTTCTCCATTTTTGGAACTATCATCCTCCGATTGCCAAAAGGGGCAGGGTTTATGCCCCAAATCGTTTCTTGCATGACACAATTAGTTGATGTTACTCAAAACCTTAATTCTAACTATGACAGGGGGTGTGACACTGATGTGGTATACCTGGGGACTTTCAAAGGCATTGATCGTCAATCATCTATGCTTATTGAGAGTCAGGTGGCGGGCTCGGTGCTGGCACACTCCTTGCCTGGTTCCATGATTATCTTGAGGGGTCGACGCAGAGGGTGCGTCATTATGGTGCTTATTTGAGGTGGCTGCCAGTAACTCCGGATCGGCCGTCCCACAGGGTTTCCAATTGGGCCCTTTAATATTTGTGGTTTTGTATTAATGAGATGCCTCCTGTTGTTTCTCAGGGGATGAAAGAAATTGAATTGGTCTTTTTGCTGATGATTCAAAATGTTCCAGAACCATATCCACCATTTATGACCAAGTTGCTCTGCAAAAAGACCATTTAATGCTCTTTTTAATTAGAGTGTTAAATGGGACATTGATTTTAATGTCAAAAGGTGTTATTTACAAGTCAAAACCCGGAAACACATCATTGTTGCCCTTTTAACTACAAGCTTGGTGATCCACATTTTTGCAATCTGTTGACAGAATGTATTGGATCTTAGTTACGAGTATATGGAATTGGAAAACCTCATATAAATCTATGATTTGCAGGGCTAACCGCCATTTTAGGTTTGTTCGGACATCCTGTCATGATATTATGATCCAGTAACCCGAAAAATCTCTAATTGGCTCATGTCAGACCCTTTTGGGAATATGGGTCAGAAATCTCGGAATCCCAGAAAGGGCCTCATCGCTCCCATTGAAAAAAGTTCAAGAGATATATATTGTGCAAACCAAATCATCCATGAGAAGTTCTGCCACATTTATAAGGATCGTCTAAAAGAGCTCGATCTCCTCAGCCTTGATATTGCCGTAAATTTAAAGATAATATCCTTATTTTTTTTAAAGGTCTTCAAATATGACATTCATCAGTTTCCATGACAAAATTAATTTTCGTAAAAAAAAAAAACTCTGCGCATCACAATTTGAGATCCACAAACGCTCCCACTATCTTCCAAACAGATGCCGTACTAACATCTTTCGGCAGAACTATTTTAACCGTATTTACCATTCAGCGAATGCCCCCCTCCCAATCTCAGAAACTTCAAATTTCCCCAGTTCAAATCTTGTCTTCTGACCATTCCTAGCTAACATAATAACATATAGTAGTTACTTATGAGTATGGGCTCGTTCGTGTGCATTATATATTTGTGCTTTATAAATGCTATTTGATTGATATTTATGTCTTTTATAAATTGTATGTATATTTTATGTTTTTATCATTATGATGTGGACGTTTGTACCTAAAATCTTTTGTTCATTTTATTTGAGGTGTGTTTGGGTCCCCGCTTTGTGGGCCTGCGTGCCTGTTCGGGGTCACCCTTTTGCACCACACATTCGGTTTTGAAGTTTTTAAGTGCAATAAAGGTAATAAAATAAAAATAAATTACAAAAGAAAATAAAATATGTGTCTGTAATGGTGAGTTGCTCTGATCTTGAAGATCTAGCCAGGCAGTGTACCATATGTCTGTTAGATGTTGAATGGGGAGAGTGGAGAGATTTTAGTAGCGTGTCGACAGAACCGCCGACGAGAGCGCAGTCTCTGCATGCCGAGCTGGTGAGTTCTTTGACAGTTGTTATCCAGCATGTGTGTTCTTCCAAAAGAACTGCAGGGCAATGCCTAAAAGAACTGGTTAGAAAACTCAGATGGATAGGACGAATGCAGCCAGTAATGGTTTCTAATGGTATTGTAAATACTGATTGTGTCCGCTTCTTTGTGTGAGAGCTGTTTTTTTGCACCATTCTGTTGCGGCCAGATATTCAGCCGCAGCACTTTAGACCAGAGCCAGGGCGGTGGTGCGTAGAGTCGTTGCCGGCACCCCATGAGAATCTTGCAAAGCCGGGTGTGGCAGGATATATAGTCCTCCGGGCTCACAGTCGGGAACAATGGTGAACAACTAGGGCAATCGATTCAGTTGAATCTTCACGCCCAATTAGTTTCACGCTTTATTTCCGTGTCGTCTATGGAGCCTAGGGGAATGCTACCTGCCTGGACTACTATGATACTTTCAAACCGGCAAAAGAGGTTATTCCTCGAAGAAGACCTTGGCACAAATGACTCGAGGTGCTGTCGATAAGTAAGTTGCCGATCAAGCTTCACTCCCAGATAATTTGGTGTAGGATTGTATGCCAGAGGCCCTCCATTGAGGTTGATTTAAAGCTGCGGTGCGCCCCCCTCTTTGGGGTGGAGATGGAGGCAGGGCGGTGGTTGGTTCACTCAAGCTTAAGTCTCCAGGTTTTGAGATATGCTGCAAGGTAGGGCGTACGTATATGTTGGATTTATCCTGACAGAAATCCGATCTATCATTCGTGACCGTAATACCAGCAGGCTTTTATTTTCGAAAATCTTCTTGTCCATTTATGCCTTCATAAACAATCTGCTACAATACAAAAAATTCAACTGGTACCAAGGATTGATGAACTAATCAACTTAGATACACCATACTCGTGTAAAACAATTGTAATTATTGTGGGGAGTATTGGCAGTATGCACAAACGGGTTAACTTCTGACTGTAAAGAACTTGTTTATCTAACAGGTGCAGTAAAGCGATCGTTAAATACCATAGCATCATGTGCAGCCATTCGGCTCAAAATGGTTTGGAAAGGAAGGCGCGTCAAAAGCGTATTCCAGCGTCATTAGCGTGAGTTTATGCTGCTATGCATTTTGCGAGGTATTTCGTCAGGTCGCGTGCTTTCAGTTATCTCGACTTCTCTGAAGACAAAAATTTATGGAATATGTTATATTCGCTTGTAATGACAACATCCCTTATTTTCTTGCAATCTTACTTTATTTTTTGTGGTCAGTGGTAGTGTGAAAAACATTCCATATTGATATGGTTGACAAGTTTGGGTAAATTATTATCACATTGGTTTTTTTTTATCTGTATTTTTGAGTATCCCGTTTTTCTTCTCGAAATTTGCAGATCCGAGCATTGGGGAAGAAGAAACTCCCGATTACGACTACGGAGAATTTGCATGTAAGTATATAAGCAAGGGTATACTGTCACTCATATGGGATGTGCACGTGTTTCAGCTCACTTAGGCGATACCGCGTGTTTTGTGCAGTTAAATGTATTTCTAGTAGACGATATAATATGAGATCTCTTCACAAGGTTTGTTTACTGTCAAAAGTGAAGCTCTTCAATTTGAGGACCAGTTCCGTAAGCCAAAGAATAGTAGCGGTTGATATGCTTTTCCATTCCTATAATGGTCCCATTTCCAAATTGTACAATCGATACATCGATGACATTGTTGGAGTGATGGTTGGCACACGTGACAACTTAGACACATTTATTTAATTTGTTCACCATCACTGAAATTTACATGGTCGATTTCTGAAACGTCGGTCAAGTTTTTACATCTTACCAGCTATCTCCTCTACTCATCTTGCCACCCATCCAAATGAAGAGATTTCATACCTTATGCTCAATTCAAACGTTTGCGTCATATTTGTAGTGATGACGATGTCTTGAACTCCAAAACAGAAGAGATGTGATCTTTTTTTCAAGAATCGGCTATACCCTGATAAAACAATCGTGTTAAACAACGAATAAGTACCATGGACAAAAGTGAAGCTCTTCAATCGTCTTCTTGCTGGACCTTACTGCAGCAAATGACACCGTGTGGCACCAGTAGCTGACACTCAAGCTTCTTGTACAATTCATTTGTGACATGCTTGCAAATGATTTCTTCTCTGTACCAGTTGAGGGTTATACTCGAAACCTTGTACAAACTGCACAGCATTTCAGCACTGCTGCCATTCACTCATTTGGTGCTTTGACTGTATTTCTACTACCAGTGCTATGCAGACACCATTGACTATATGACATTATTTATATATATATATATATATATATATATATATATATATATATATATATATTTATATATATATGAGTAAACACAATTCGTTCTTCTTGAAATTTATAGATCCAAGCATTGGAGAAGAAGATACGCATGATTATGACTACGCAGACTTTGAAAGTAAGAAAATGGGATTGTTCCGATGTCTTTTGTTACGTTGCGTGTGCACATTTTTCAGCCTTATTTTTATGCACAGAACCCCGGAGATCTTCGGTATTGATTCATCGGCTGCTGGAAACGGCCTTCCAATATGAAATAGCCGGGAAAATAGCGGCATGTACATGTCCACGATTATCCATTAGTTGTTTTATTGGTTCAGGCAAGTCAAACTAGAGGTCGTTTTTGTGAGGTGGCACTATTTTATAATAAACGGACAGAATTTTGGTATTTCCAGCATCTCCATTAAATTACAATCTGGGATCTCGATTCAATTTACAAAATCGCTTCTTTTATGACAAATACGCACTTTTGAGTAATACCGTCCCAGGTATTGTTTACTAGACAATTACCAACACATCTGTGCCAAAATCTCAAATTTTGAAAATAGGGGGGTACTCTCCAAAAATGTGCTATTATTGCTTTAAATGCATGCGCTCTCATTTAGAAAACACCCTTTTTCTTGATATTTGGTGATTTTAGACCCTTTCCACTTTACGTACGTAACGTGCCTGATCCTAAAAAACTTTTAACGTGAATTCTTGGACACGGCCGATACTCCCTAGTCTATCAAGAGTAGGCCTACCCCGGGAAAATTTCTTATAATAACACCGATCTAAGGAATATCAGACTTTTGATTTCGATCAATATCAAAACCTGACAGTTTAGATTCCGTCAGAATTTATACTACTAATAAATATTGTTCTTTCAGTCGAGGGGAGGAATGGAGGATACCGACGAAAATGACTATGAAGTATTTGACCTCGATGAAAACTCAGAAAACCACCAAAATGATGCGAAGCTGAAGTAAGAGGGAAAGAAAGTTCTGTAAATATTTAAGAGAAACCACCACCCCCCCCTACCGGTCTTGATTATTATCGTTTGTGTTTTGTGGATAAAACTGGTATATTTTTTTTAAATCTGAGATATTTTGACGTTTATAGCGATATCAAACGTTAATTGTAAGGGTGCACCCACAGGCAAGAGTGCCCATCTCTCTTGTCTTTGGCGTTTTGGTCCAAAACTCCGTGTTGGTTGTGGGTGGGGGTTCAACCACCCCTCCCGCAAAGCGAGTCTGTTGTACATTCCCAGCCATATGTTTGAAAAAAATAATCATTTTATAATCCTGGGTTTGAAGAGCGGAAGCGAGGTAAAGTACCTGCCCAAGTGGCACAACAATTGGCGACTGCGCAGCGGGGCTCGAATCACAACTTATGCTTATGAGGCAAGCGACTCAACTCAACTCTGTATTAAAGGTGCAAAGAGGAGAGATTTTGAGGGACCAAGATATGTGTCATCATAGTTAATTTGCCTATGGACTAGCACTAAATAGATCTCCTTAACTGTATTGGCCAACAGAAATGTCTTAAAGAAGAAAAGAGGTGATTTTGGACTGCTTCTATTTCAATATAAAACATAGGCTGATTTCGTATGTGCTCCTATACGGAAATTAGAAATTTACAATTTTATATTTCATAATTTTGTAACAAAGAAGTAATTTTCAGCTGAATCCTTTCAGATGGGGAATTTTATGGAAAAGCTTAATCAGGGCCAAAAAAATCAGAATTTTCACATTTTTAGGGACACCTGTTAATTGAAATCTCTCGTTGCACCTGTCAAAGTCTGACTCAAGGAGAAGAGATTCGAATATATTTTTTGTTGTAATAATTTGAAAAATAGTCAAACTAAGAACTAAAGATAGTAACCTAAAAATGCACAATTCCGAAATTGGAGATTATAAATCGGGATTTTTCGTTTTGATTGCAGTAAAATTATGTGTAGTATTACGTCGCATGCATACTGTGGTAAAAAATTAGGAACCGGAATTTATAACAAAGTTGTTGATTTTCTATAGAAGGAATTCGATTTAAGATAGCAATTTCACCACAGTGGAGTTACATGGACAAGCATTATGTAAATGCAACAACCGATTTTTTTTTTGGAAATTGAGGGCGCCACCTCCTAAGGAAAATCTAGGCTACTATACAAGCGTTACTGAGTGTTAAGAGTTAGAACCATATAGCACGTGTTGGTGATAATTAATTATACCAATTTTAACTATTTCGCCGGCCCATGCTTTGACGATCCTGGATCCGGTGTGGTAGGAGATATAATCTCCGGGCTCTCAATCCTGGAACAATGTGGGAACACTAGGGAATGATTCATGTTGATTGAAATGCACGCACCATTAGTTTCACGGCTTTATTCCGTTGTCGGTCTATGGGAACTAATCCTCCTCTTCCCCTTCCCATGACTATGTACATGCCGGAATAATGTCACTGTTAACAACGGCACACGTAAAATCTACAAACTGATCATAGTAATGCATCTTGGGATTAGCAGTGTTATAGTTTCGGTATAAATCCTAAAACAGTGTTACGATATTTTATTGGACTAGGTTGTTTAATACTTTAAAGTTACCCCAAAGTGGTTTTAAGAATTACCCGTGAAAGGAGTCCTGATAATGATCGCCTCGTACCCAGATATCACAGGGTGAGAATGTACAGGATCTAAACTGCTTATTACGTTGTCGCAAATTGGGCATGTAATCTAGGTTGGCCCACTACACATGGTGGTTGTAATACGTGACTGAAATTTCACTAGACAGATTTTATATTATTCTATATATCGTAACAAAAAAAAAAGTACACGCATTGCGTATGGCATCTAGCATGCTACTGTCATATGAAATTGCACAATGGCCGCGATATTGTACTGTGACAAAGCGTGCTATTTATAAAAAATATGTATGTCTCGGACATATAGTACAATGAGGGTTTGGAAAATCCTATATTAGCATGTACAAAGCCAGGCAACCGTTGTTTTCTATAGACGCCCCCGCGCAGTGAGCCTGTGGGGATAGTATGGTTATGATAATGACGTAAGGGACTAGGAAAGCCTGCAGATTACCCTGATTGTAACATATATAAGGAAAGTTATATCCAACAAATCGCGATTACATCATCTTAAAGGGGGATGGCCCGATTTAAGGATATGAAGTTTTCATCTTGATAGATTGGCCTTCCCCAAAACCCCATCTGTAAAGTTTCGTGCCGATATTTCAATCCGTTTTGCTGTGAGAGCTAAAAACGTGATTTTGTAAGCCCCATAGAGTACTGTGTAAAATTAATATTGGTCGACCAAAATGGGGCACATTTTCGCTCATAACTTCTAAACCAAATATCCTTTTGCCCTAAGATTTCACAGGGTAAATGAGAAAAAAAAGTAGCTTTCTTCTGATACCAAAATGTTGACCACTTCCGGTAAAATCTGGGAACGAGGCTATTAGCGATCGGGCCATGGACCTTTAAGAACAGGAAAAAAGAAAGGAGAAAACAAAAGTTATCAGATAAACATAGTTTAGTATCTTCGATTTAGATCTTATCTTCTTTAATAGCGTCATTGAACACGTAAATGTTACAATTTGGTTCATTCTTATCACGCCCTCATCAAGTCCACCATCATTTGAATACTGCCCTCAACGTATCGCTCAGACGTGATGAGTTTCCTCTCCCATTATTTTACAGAGTGAATAAAAAATTTTGTGCATGAAAACACAAAATTTGACCCTGACCTGTTTACTCAACTGTGACGAAGTTGATGTTTTCATGATCTGCATATTTTCGACTTTCTATGCAGAAAAAATGAAGGAATTTGGTAAAGGGTCGATATGAAAGGTTTTCGCGATTGATCCATTTTTACCACATTAAAATGGGATTGACACACTTAAGCTGGGTTTTCAGTTCCATTATTTTGTCTGAATATGGTGATAAATCTTTCTGACCATTGCTTCACAAGAGTAAATTGCAGATAATCAGATTCAGTGAATTCAATGACAATCATTGTATGAAGTCTATTCATTTTAAACAATGTAAACATTCAAAAATCCAATTATTACCTGGTCCAGATAGTGAAAACAAGATCCCTTTTCAATAACTTTATTCTCTTAATTTAAGCTTCAAGTAGCTCAAGACCATTGTCATAAGCTGGAATAACTTTGAAGACAAATCTTTAAATTAAAATGTATAAATCGATATTCAAGGAAGATTTAGCCACAAAAACCTTAGCAAAACGACTTCAAAAAGTTATTTCATCTATTATTGATTCTGATCAGACTGGTTACATAAAAGGGAGATACATAGGTGAAAACGTGAGATTGGTTGAAGATGTGATAGGATACACCAAAAAGAGAAACATCCCAGGTGCTCTGCTATTTTTAGATTTTAGTAAGGCATTTGATAGCATTAATAGGAAATATCTGGTAAATGCGTTAAAAGAACATAATTTTGGGAATGATTTTATAAAATGGATTGAAACAATTTACAAAGATACTTCAAGTTGCATTGTACAAAATGGGAATGTTTCTAATTTCTTCGTAATAGAAAAAGGTGTTAGACAAGGATGCCCTCTGTCGGCTTTGTTATTCATAATTCCAATTGAAAGTTTAGCATGTAAAATAAGACAATGAAATCGTATAAGAGGTATTAACCTCCCATTAGATGGTTATCCAAAAATGAAGCCCGCATATCGTTATGCAGATGATATTACAATATTTGTCAGCAACGAAACGGATATAAAGGAAGTATTAAACATTTTAGACGATTTCTCATTATTATCTGGATTGAAATTAAATGCAGCTAAGACAGAAGCTATGTGGATTGGCTCGTGCAGACAAAGTCAAAAGAAAGTATATAACTTGAATTGGAAACTATATCCAAATAATGTTGTTAAATCGCTTGGTATTTCCTTTAGCAGTACAAGTCCTATAAGTGAAATAGAAGAAAATTGGGTTTCAAAAGTTAATAAGATAACAAACATCATCAGAATACGGAAACAACGTGACTTGACCATTGTTGGCAGAATAATTATTGTTAAAAGCTCGTTGGCTTCACAATTATCTTTTATCTCAAGTACGTTTGATATACCAGATAGAATTGTAAATGAACTAAATACAACCTTCTTTAATAAATTTATTTGGGGTAGTACTGAAAAAATCAAGAGAAAAACAATTATTAGTGATTATGAAGCAGGAGGTTTGAAAATGGTCCACCTACCATCTTTCTTGAATTCGATGAAAGTTTCATGGATTAAACGACTAACAAATGAATCTCTATCAACTTGGAAAAATATACCTTTACATGAGTTTCAAAGAAATGAATTGAAATTGGATATACTAAGATGTAACTGTTGTTATGATGATTTAAATGAAATATGTAGAGAAGAACTTAATCAAATGTCAGTTTTTTATCGTAACCTCATTGTAGTTTGGCTAAAAACAAAACTAGTTAGGAATGTAACTGAAATAGAGGATCCGAGTCAAGAAATTATATGGAATAATACCTGTGTTCAATGTTCTGGTAATACCCTATTTTTCAAGGATTGGATTAAAGCAGGTTTCGTTAAAATGTCAAGCTTATATGATGAAAATGATCAATTTCTACCAATGTCCGAGATAAATAAAATAATTAAAAAACCGGGCAGAATTATGCTTCAATATCTGACACTAAAATCAGCCGTTCCCAAAAACTGGAAAAAAAGGATTAAATAAACTGAACCAAGAAGTTTCAATCACCAGTTGTTTAACGTCTAACGTCGGTTTTCTTTTCCCATACAAAAATTACTTCAAAGTTGTTATAAATATAATGATATCAAATAATAATGGTTAGACCATAAGTGAACGTTTTTGGGAAAGAACTCCCTAATTAATATTTTTGATTGGACCAATATATGAGACTGCAACCGTTTCATCAAGGGAAGCAGACTTGCTAACTTTGAATTGGAAATACGTTCCAATATTACCCCACTAGAATCTTATATATAAATGGGGGGGGCCAAGCAGAAACTGGGCTCTGTTAGACACGTGTGACTCGAAAAAGAATATATAAACACTTTTTCTTTTACTTCGAAACCTTATGAAAAAGTATGGGATTGAAGTAATCCAATATTATCAGATTATAACCAGGTGAAACAATAAAATTATCTGTGACGATTTTTTTTCGGATACTTTAAGAATAATACAAAATCTAATGATGTGATTAATAAATAATATGTTGTGGCAAAAATGTGGTAAAGCAAGTTTCAATATGCAGTATCCGAATCTTGTTGCTTTGTTATCGCATGAGTCTCAGGGTTAGCGATTGTGTAAGTCATTATTTTCATATCCCCTTTTTTTTTTACAGCCTGTTCTTAGACTAGTGCATTGATGGTGCTGTGACACACAGATGTTTGACGTGTAAACAAACAATTACGATATTTGGAAATACTACTTTAATCGTGAATGAACAACACAGATATGCAATTATTTATAAAAGGTTATTATCGACAATAAAAACAACAATAGAATTAACATTATGGATAATTAATTATAACGATAAATGTTGATTGTTATGTATTTCATATCTAAAGGAATGGAGAGCAAAAATAAGATAATAAAGGCGTACGCCATGTTTTCGTTTAAAAAAAACGATTTTACTCAATTTAAGAACGAAAATAGAAGAAAAGAAAACAGGACATCATCATAATAATTTCTTGCCTAGCTCAATAAGCCATTATAAATAAACGTTTATTAAAGTTTTGAAACTGAACTGAAGACTGTGGACTGGGTAAAAAAATTCAAAAGTGTAGTGTGGGTTGGGGGGTATTCCCGTTAGGATTTTCATGCTAAAATTGATCCTGTTGCTGTTTGGGTTTCAAAGGACCTAAACTGTCAGAAAATGATGGTGTGCAATTTTTCGAACTGATGCCCCCTTCGTCAAGGGGGAAATGTTATACAGGGAAAAATGTAAAACGAGTAAATTGTGTTTTAAAGTACACTACGCGTTCGTCTCCTCATAAGGGTTACAAAAAATATATAGTGCCTAGGTTTCCACCTTAGTTTAAAGCCGGTATAGCCCCGTACTGGGTCAAGGTCACCCTGGGGGTAAATGCTCAGATGTGTTGAAAGTTGGTTGTTGTGTCAAATGATTCCTTGTGTCATTATACTGAAACGAAATGCATTTTAATTGATGTTTTGTAATCACCTTGCGACCAGCACAGGGAAAGATCTGATGACCCCCATAGACCATGTACGACCCTTGCGACATTTTTCTATGTAAATTAGGCCAACCAAAGTCATCACACTGTACAAATACATTTTGGATCATGTGAGACAATACAACAACTCTCACCAGTTTCAACAAAATCTGAGCATGGGTAATTTTAACCCAGGATGGACCTTGAACCATATGGGGAAATATCGCTTTAAAAGAGAACCCGTACAACGAATAATATTTAACAATATACACTATAAAAATAAGTATTGACCACAAATCGAGTGTTTTCAAGAAGAAACACGGAATTATATAACCCTAACCAGTGAATTAAAACCATCTAGTCTACATGTGCTATTTAAAATCGCCGCTAGGGTATAACGGTATGCGATACGACCGGCACGTTTAGGGTCATACATCCATAGGAAATACAACATTATGAAAGCAGCATGCGTGAAGATGTATGACGCTACTGTGCCGTCCGTTATCGCATAACACCAATAACACATCCAATTACAGTAGCGCGAATTCAAGCGCCAATGGCAGACAAAATACCTTTTAATTCGTTTTTATTTGATGGTGGTTAGTATAATTCGTTTTCCCATGAAACCACTCCATATGTGTTCGATAATTGTTTTATAGCATATATGCTGTAAGTATTCTTGATACAGGTTCTCCTTTAACTAAAGGTCGGAACCTATTGCAACTATCACCTTTTCTAATCCTAATAAGGAGACAAAATGTTAAAGTACTTAAAACAAAATTTTGACTCGATTTAAAATTTTCCCTGTAGTAACATTCCTTCCTTGAGGAAGGGGGAAGCAGTCCGAAATTTGCACCCGTAATGTCGACTGTCTGGTCCATATGAATGAAAAAAACAGCAAGAAAATCAACTTTAGCAACAAAAATCCTACGGGAACTGTTCATTGACATACCCACCCACACTAGTCTTTAGAACAGCTGTTTTTGAGCAATATTGTTTATATGCAAAAAACTCCTATCCAAAATCTTCTGTATCAAAATTGTTTTAAAACATGTCATTGATCAATGAAGTCTCTCTGACCAAGTGAAATGGGCAATACATCATGCAAAGAGCTATATCCAAAAGATGTTTTAAATCTGTTTAAACTGCGGTTTGATCCATAATTTGGTTTACTGTGTAAACTCTATGTAAAATGGAGAGAAATGGATCAACCGAGAAAAAACCTCATTTCTGCACCCAAATAATTCCTTCATTTTTTCAGCATAGAAAGTCGAAAAAACGAAAATATGCAGATCATGGAAAACATCAACTGCATTAATATTGAGCAATTAAATAGGTCAGGCGTTGAAATTTTGTATTTTTTCGTTACACAGTTGTTTTTTATAACTCTGTATAGACTCCTGGCAATGTGTGGTGTGAATTCCCGATTGGTTAGATCTATATTGCATCGGGATTAGTCAGAGGTTTGAGTATTAGATGCCAGCACAGTCACAACGATAAAAAAATTATTGGACTATACAGGGGGATGGCCCAATAAAAACTTTACCCAAATGATTAGTGATAGTTTTTCCAACTTTGTACTTTGATATCTGAGGATTTTATTTTATCATAAAGAATGGGTAATTGAGAATCTTGCCTGAAAAATTATTTCATTTTGGTGAGTGGTTTTCAAGATATGGTAAAAACGAACAATGAGTCAGTTGCTAAAACAGACTTGGTCCATGGGGTAGTTCTCCATGATGGAAATGAAATTATGATAAGTACTGTACACATCGATTGTTTTGGCAACCGGGCTTTTTAATCTGAAATCAAAGCATGCATTTTTGCTAAATACCAGTTTTCTGTCTTGTGTCAGTGCAGGCTTTTCACATCTAAAAATCATACTGTAGCGTGCAGTTGTGTTTAAAGCCAGATATCTTTCTTGAACGAGAACTTTAAACATTCTCATAGTAATGGCACCTCAATTTACGCCACAACAACGAGCCTTTGCGGTTAAGATTACTGCCGGTCTCAGTGAGCAATGTTAGAAACCAGTCTTTTCTTTGAATTGATTACTATTTACCCCTCAAAAAGTGGCCATCTTGAAGGTTCTGAATAGCTCAAATCCAACAGCTTCCGAGGGTTCGCCACTTGGACCCCTGACAGGGGCTCTGCTTCTACACCCTACCCATTAGAGATATTGGCTCTCGCTATGTGTAGTTCCCTTTGGCAATACAAGCTTATAATACTGTCCGTCTCAGTGAGCAAAGTTTGAAACCAGTCTTTTCTTTAAATTGATTACTATTTACCCCTCAAAAGGTGACCATCTTGAATGTTCTGATAGCTCAAATCCAAGAGCTTCCAGGGGGCTTCGCCCCTGGACCCCTGACAGGGGCTCTGCTTCTACACCCCACCCATTAGAGATATTGGCGCTTGCTATGTGTAGTTCCCCTTCGAGCTTCGGCAATACAAGCTTATAATACTGTCCGTCTCAGTGAGCAAAGTTTGAAACCAGTCTTTTCTTTGAATTGATTACTATTTACCCTTCAAAAAAGTGGCCATCTTGAAGGTTCTGAATAGCTCAAATCCAAGAGCTTGCGGGGGCTTTTCCCCCTGGACCCCCGGCAGGGGCCTTGCCCCCGGGCTTGCCCCTGTATCCCAAGGACTACGCTTACAAGGACCTCTTACTTGCAGCAATAACAGGTCTTCAGTTTACACCCCCCCTGGCAAATATGTTTCTAGCGACGGCCCTGCCCTGCGAGACTTTAACACGAAGGACAACACGAAACGAGTGGAATTCCCTCTTTTTTGAGTGATGTGCGCTTCCTTTGAGTGGAAAAGGTGTTACTTTTTAAGTACAAACAACCACTAATTTGGAGTGTTTTACAAGAGTTGCACTCTTTTGGGGAGTGAAATTTCACTCGGACATTTTAGTTGAGTGCCTATTTGCTCATTCTGCTTTTCTGGCATATTCTGCTCATTCTGCCCATTGCAATTGCACATTCTAAATTTCTGATCATTCTGCCTTTTCCACCAACCACTATTTTCAATATATTAGTTAAAAGAGGCCAATTATTTAACTGTCAAAACATTAACCAACCCGTTACCATCTTGCGTTCACTGCGTTAATGTGTTGGTGGTGATGGTGGTGTTTCTTTACAGTTTTCTGAGGAAGGCGAGGATGGCAAAAATAATCCCAGTCGTTGTTATGAATGAGAGTAATGGTGAGAGCAGTGATGTTGATGTGATGTTAAGGGGTTTAGTGATGGGTGGGAAGTGCTGAGTCAATTTCTTATTTACCATTTAAGATAAGTTATGAATTGCCAATTGTATCGGATCGTTATGAATTGTAAAATACAAACAAAACAGATACAGGGATACCAGAATGGCTCTGACTATACATAAAATGTTCGGGAAACGTTCTGAAAGAAATGACCGACCCTGGTAAACAATCATATTGATGGTCATTATAATCTAGAGATTTAAATGATTAATATGCAGAAAGAAAGGAGAAAACACTACATGAAAGTCAGGCCATTCGGAAACGATGATGATGATACAAATTATTGTTCAACTATGCCGCCAAATATGTCACCCCCAGATCATGCAGATATAGACGTTCTAAAGGTATGCACATTAAACACGCCAGGATATGGACAAAACAAATACAATGTGTGTATCCTTAAGTTATAGGCATAATGTTGAAAATTATTTAACATATCAAGTATCTTTCAGTAGAGTGGACAGTTTAAACTTTGGCTGACGTGTTACTATGCATACAGTCAGTTCCCATTTTTAAAGGCCAAACGATTTAGCTATCGGGGTCTATATTAACTACGTGAATCAAAACGAGTTGTGGCAAGGAATTACCAAGATGATCTTTGACCTTATGCAAGTCTGTGGTAGCAATAGATTGTTGTTGTTTTTTTATAAAACACATTTAATATACTTCCAAATATTGAAAAATGAAATAAAACGATTAAATAATAAGCCACATCTCCAAATTTGTAAGCACAAAACACCCCTTTGTTCGCCATTCCTATGGGATTTACACCTTAAACTTGTTGTTTTGAGAATGTAACATATCAATATCATATGCCTTTGGGTCAACTTACTGCGACATTTTCTTGATCATTTCAACTACGGATAATCAATGAATTTATTATATACCAAATGTGCCACTGATATGACGAATCCAACACCAATTCACCTGTTTGCAGACCCAAGAAACAATATCTTCCCATTGTTTAGATATAGCAAAGAGTTTATTGTCCCCTTTAATTGGCATAACTTTTATCTATACTTGGCATTACAGGGGTAGTAGTGTGAAACCCTATCATTTGCACATCATGATTATTGGGTGAGATTTTTTGTGTGACAATTTTTTTTGAAGATAATAAAGGAGATTATGACTATCATATAGTCAATTAAACAAATAGCATGGGTCATCATACTTTCATAACTATGTCCCCGTATATCTTACATTTGACGTATTCTTGCTAAAACGTGTAAATCCCATTGGAATGGAGAAAAGGGGTGATGCTTACAAAAATGGTCATATCTGGCTTATTTTTTTAATCATTTTCATCATTTTTTCAACATTTGAGTATATTAATTTGCGGTTATGGTAAAACAACACCAATGCTATGATGCGGGGTCGGGGTGTACTTTATCAATGTATCGGAACGGTCAGCTGCAACCGTTGCAGCAATTTTTTTTGATCACTTAGTATGCATAATGCAAGGCAAAACGATAAGTGGTTATGCGCAAACTCTGCGCAGATGTACCTTGTTTTTCGTCAAAAAAGAGGATAATCCAAATCTTGTGATTTCTTGATCAAAATTTAGCAAATTTTTCATCAACCTTTTGGATCTCTGAGACAGTTTTTGACATTTATAGTGATGTAAAATTCGGCCCAAAATCGATCTCCATTTAAATAACTACAAAATGATCAAATATGTAATGCCAATCTTTGGGATTAGCGTTGTTATATTTTGCGTTCATAATATCCAAACAGTTTTACGATATTTTATTGGACTGGGATGTTGAATATTTGAAGTGAACCTATTTGAATTTAAGAATTGCCAGAGAAATGGAGTCTGATACTGACCGTCCTCGTAACCGGAAAACACAGGGTGAATGTACAAGATCTAAAATGTTAAGCGTGTGACCGTGTCGCAATTGGGCATTGTATATTTATTATTCAGTTGGCCACTACACTGGATTGCTACGTGATTTGATTTCACTAGCCAGGTCAAAGCAATAAGAGCGCATATTTTTGAAAGATCGCTCCCAATTTTATTTATTTTTTTAATAGTTTTTTACAAAGTTGTGTTCAACTGGAAACGGTAATGCTCAATATTGCGTATTTGAAAGAAGGGATTCTGTAATCAGAATCGAGGATCCCTGGTTGTAATTTAAACACCAAAATTTCTGTCCGCCCATTATAAAGCCAATTCCAATTGCATCTATACAAAAATCTATTTTTTTTTAAAATTGGGGCGCTCTTCAAAAATAATGTGCTATTCAGGGGGGGGGGCGGCCAAGATAGCGTCGTTTTTGCCGTTCCCATAGGTTTAGCACATAATCACGAAAATTTGACAAATATTCTAAAGTCGAAAATATGTTTAATATCAATATTTTTCCACTCAAAATCCGTTGGAGTTGAAGAATCAACTCCAGTGTAAGTATTTTTTTTTTTGTATGAATAACAGTACAAACGGGATCCATTTTGAACGAGGCCTGTTTGACCTCATGTTCAATCGCAGGGTCACCGCCCCGGGTCACCGCTATTTATAGCTGCGGACCATGTACCAGGCCCGGTACCGGTTAGCCTATGCACCACCGTGGAATGATTTGTTGACCTGCATGTAGCAATCCTCTCATGTCCGGTCTTTAAAAACGATTTGATGATAGTTTTGCAGCACAATTATGCACCACCGACTAAAGCAAGGCAATTTAGATCGGTTGCGGCTCCCGTACGGGAATTCCACTGACCTCTACACATGGATAGCGGGTCAGAGTAGCCGATTGAAACATCAGGAAGTTGGTTTTGGACCTCTACAATATGGCGGTAAACAATGCATACGTCCAACAATAGAACATCTGTGTGGAATATGTGCACCAGCAGGTGTATGCATTGTTTCCGCCATATTGTAGAGGTCCAAAACCAACTTATGTTGTTTCACTCGGTGACCATTCAACTGTGCGGCAGCCCGCTATCCATGTGTAAAGGTCAGCGGGGAATTCCCACTCGCCACTCACGATCTATTTATAAACGCACACAGTGACTTCAAATTCCGGTCACTGTTCAGGCTCGTCCAATGACTCGTTCGGCAGTTTTGCGCTATGAATGAAGCTTGGCCGCCACCGCCTGGTGCTATTATTGTTTAAAGATGCCAAGCGCGAGGCGTGTTCTTGTACTTTGAATGTATAATCAGGCCTGTGAAACTCCTATATTTAGCACGTACAAAACCAGGGAACTGCTGTTATTGCGCCCCGCGCAGTATGGGGATAGCCAAGGGGTTGACACTTAGCGCCTGTCGTCTTTTGCTCCTTTACCCCACAATATGGCTACGGCAAAATACGAAAGTTCGCGCATATCAACGAAATTTATGGTCCCTCCTGTATTTATTAACCTCATGGTATAGAGTTACGTGTTCACCGTTTGTAACCATGACAGTAACGAACTGCGCATTGCACGACTCGGCTATATATAGCGCCCTCGATTGGACCTAGGCCCACCCCAGTTTAAGGGGTTGTACACTGAATGTTTCAGAATGTTAATTATTTTGTTTTTCAAATGCGCCTATTTCAGTTATTTCAAGGTCAAATTTGGTATGCTTAGTATCAAAATTTAGCTCCTTTAATGCTCTTTAGATTTATTTGATCTATTTTTATGAATCAAGGTTATATATTTTGCTACAGCACTTGCAGTCTACAATTCGGGTCCCTTCAATTGAAATCCCCTGGAAATAGTGTAGTTCTCTACTATTTGTTTTTGTAAAAATAACTTAATTCACCGTATATCTTATGTTATAGCAATTTAGAAATTCACAGCTTTCATATAACACCAATTTCATGTTTTAAGTCTAAATAGTCTACAAGATTATCGCCTATGTATTGTTATCCCCGAGTTTTATCTGGACTTTTTAGTGCTGTGTCCCACCCCCTTAAAATCTAACCCGATTCGTTATAGCGCCCCCT